>JABXWE010017920.1:0-60077 GCA_014611495.1 Limonius californicus | reverse complement strand
TAACCAAGTAGTTTAATTTGGTAGCTACATTTTAAAATTTACATTCGAGAATGAGAATATAAGTATAACCAGTATTGTATAGGTATGCACTAGCAACTATAGCGATAACTGGAAGAAAATTTTACAGAATCACTGGAATCAAGTATTCGGAACCAATTCATATGTATTTATTTTGATATAAATTAAAGGTAGTTAGCAAAGTTGAAACAAACTAATTTCTAAGCATTGTTAGATCGTGTATTTGTAACTGTCAATTATACGAACATTGGAAGAAATACTTCAAAATCACTGAAATCAACTACTTTAAGACCGATTTATATGCAAGTTACTATGGATGGTATCAGTATTTGTTTTCTTATTCTTTAGAGCTATTTAGTAAAGATGACATAAACTAATTTCTAAGCTATAAATTCTGTAATTAACAGTGAAAAATACGTAAAAACGCATACGTTTAAGTATTTTGTGTAAATATGGTGGTTGTAAAGGGTTTTCCAAAGTTTATTTTATGTAAGCAAACATTTTTCTTAATATGCATATGAGCCCAAAATTATATCATTTAGAAGGTTTAAATTTATTGGTTACTTTTTAAAATCTGCCTTTGACCAATAAGATGATAATATGAATGTAATCAGTATTTCATAGGCAGTAGCAATTAAGCGATCACCGGTAGAAAATTTTACTAAATCTCTAAAATCAAGAATTTGTAGCTTAAACTAAAAATTATGTACAAACGCTTATATTTAAATATTTTATGTATACCTTTCCTAGTACATAAATCTAAAATTGTATCATTTAGCCAAGTTAATATTACTTAGTCACTTCTTAAAATTTATAATCGAACAATAAGATCATAATAAAAATATAAACACAGTATTTCATAGGAAGGTACAATCAGAACGATCACAAAAAATATTTAACAATTACTTGAAACAAGTGCCAATTTAGTTTCTTGTTCAATTTTTGTTTAATTCTTAACTATTTAGCAAAAATAAATTAAACCTATTTGAAAATTGCTAAATAATCAAATTACAATTTAAACCTATGTAGAAGCACTTATATTTATGTACCTATTTTATTTATAAAAATACATTTCTCATCATAACAGCTCAAACCTATATCGTTTTTTTCAAGTGAAGCGTGAGAATGTAATCTCAGGGTAGAAATTATAACGATCGTAGGAAGAAAATATTTAAAAACTATTGAAAACAAGTACAGGGGATCAATTTATATGCATATTAAGATAGATGGTGATCTTGTTTGAATTTTTTAACTCTTACAGCTACTTTGCAAAGTGGAATTAATCTAATTTTGTAGGAGCCCTTTTATCCCTAACCAAATACAGTTTTTATAAAACGAACCCAGAAGTAAGTATTAAATTTCAAATTCAGAGAAGTCATGTTTAAATATCTCTTTAAAATTGAGTTTATTTGATCCTAGTTTATTAGGACATAATCACAAGAAGCATTACACAAAAATCCCCAGAATTAACCAAAATGGCACTAATTTTTGGACAATAAATAGGGTCAATATGGTATTTAATTCCAAAAATCTATACGCAAATTTTAATTAAAAACTGCTATTGTGAAATAATTGTTCTGGTATGAAGAATTTAAAAGAACTGGATTAGAATGGATCCAAATCGCACAAGATCAGGAGCCATGGAGGAATTCGAAAAAGTCTATGATGAAAAATAGTTCTGAAACGAGGATTCTGAAGAAAAAGAAGAAGATGGCGAAATAGATAATATTTAATCAAAGCGTCATATAAATCGTTACACGAATTTTTACGTTTGCATATCATTATTAGAAAAAACTATTTAAAATAGTGATCGCAACTGCCACAATTCGAATTGAATCGCCTAACAATATTTGTTTTGTAACGTTTTTTTAGAAGTTATATGGGATTCTGGGCTTTACGGGTAGAATAAGTTATAAGTATGTTTTCAAGTCAAATTGTATTTTAAATTCTTATATATCTTTAAAAATTACAATTACAAGTAACTTTACGAAAATTCATCAATTGTGTGTTTTCCTCTTCTTCAAATTCCTTCTTCTACAGGAGATTCTGCTTCTAAATACCCGAAATAAATTGAAAATGGTGGGAAATTCAGCAGTTGTTACGCTGTATAATTAAAGATTAAAAAGTACAGTGCCATTAGGCTTTATTTAAAACAAACATATCCTGTGCTGACCCATAAAGGCAGTTAAGTGATTCGTTGACTAAATAAACTAGGGTACGAGTTAGAACAGAAGGGACGTGTAAAACTACCACTATTAATTTGTACAGCTGCATGTAATAAAAGGAGGAGGCCGTTATAATGTGATGGTTGATTCATCTAGATAGCGTTTTTATGGATTTCGTGTCAGATTCGGATCATAAAATTTGATTATCGATTGCGGTCAGAGCAGACAGTCGTAAAATTACAAACATACCCGTGGACGGCCACGGAGACAGGATATCAGTAATCTAAGGAAACCGCAAGAAACTGTGACTGGGAGAAATTGGCCTGTTCAATTTCATACCAGAGGAAGTGGCTCTCGATGGCTGTATGTATAAACAAACAGGGAGTAACTGTTTTTGCCCGAAGTACCGGCAGCAGAAACACCGCTATTAGCACCGAACGAAACCGAAGAAATTTTGCATAGCGCACCTACATGTCAGTTAATTTATTTAATTATACGAAGATGGTATTTATGGTTTTGATGGTTCCCAGGAAGCATGATTTGATTTTTTGGTGGTCTCATCAAGAAGGCGGCAGACGACCGGTCGGCCCCTGCACGCCATTGGCCGAATACGGCAGCAAGAAAGCTACTGGTTGGTTGCCACACTTGCTTGGTCACATAATAATGATAATAATAACAGTAGCGGTAATGATGAGCCGCGACGATCACTGGTAATTGGTAACGACAGCATGGCTTCTTGTTTTGCACTTTTAATTTGTGACTGCTGTCTTACAACAATCAATTTCGTATGGATCCTTACAATAAATTATAATTAAATTGTTTATCGTCGATCCTTTCTACTCTATTTAATATCGTAGATAATACAAGGCGCCACTTCAGCAATGAGTCCTTTTATACGTACTTATATAACCACAATATTAAGAAAACCGCATGTAATCAAATAATTACATGCAACACAAAATTTTTATAACTATTCTAATCTCCCTTAAAATTGTAATATTTATATGTTGTAAGAACACCAGAATATACATTTACAGGATTCCTCATAATAACTTCACAGTTTTTAAATTATAATAGCTTTTAAATAAATTGCATGGATTATGTTTAGTTTTAGGATTTATGTGACGATTACTATTGTAGATATGAATGTAATAGGTTTATATTGGATTCATGCCATTTTGTTAGGTAAATGTAACAACAAAATAGCTGAACTAGTAGGGGACGCCTTACTGTAAGTTTCGAAGTTATCTTAAAAATATTAGTTTAGATGGCAGAAATGTTAAAAATACTCCTAACCAAAAAAATATTTTGTTGTCTAAATATATCTATGTATTTTTCTGTATAATGGTAGATCCATGATTATTCTCTACTGTATTTTTCTTAAACTATTTGTATCTTTTTTATCTTCTTGCATTACCTTGATTATGTTTTAGGTAATGAAAAGTTTATTACAAGTAATAATCCTAGTGTGAGGTTTTAAATTATATGCAGGAAGGAGATGCTATTACTCGCTGTAAAAATGTTTCAGGTCTCGAAATCTCTCTAGAACAGATAAGTTAAAGATCTACAAGACCATAATAAGAACCACAGTTTCATATGCAGCAGAGACTTGGTATTAACAGGAGAAGATAAGAACAGACTACTATTTTTTGAATTGATTGAGAACCAGTAAATGATGGTGGCATTTCGAGAATACGAAGAAACTAGGAAATGAAAAAACTTACAACGAAGCTGATATTGTTACAATAATCAAGTCATCATTTGGCGTCATTGGGCCACATATAAAGAATGCCACAGGAAAGAGCACCCAAAGTAGCATACGAGAAGAAACCAGATAGTATACGTTTAAGAGGAAGGCCTAGAAAGCGGTGTAGGAGGATTTAACATCTTTAGGAATATGAAGAAGCAGAACGAAAGCGAAAGATAGAAAGGAATGGCAGACTGTTGTGGAGCAGGCCAAGATTTTGATATAACGAAAAAATATACGAAAAATACCATCTAACTAAATTTTTGTTATGCAGACTATGTAGAAAGAGTGATTAATAAGCCATTTTCCCAAATCTAAATTTTTACTATTCATGATGACATAAAACACATACGAAAACTTAATTGTACGTGTAAGGTGATTTAAAAAAACATTTCCGAATAGGGTGCGAAAAATAGAAAAGCTACAAAATAATTGCTACTTTTTAGGGGCGTCCTAGGATATTTTAAATATCTCTGTTAGCGGTTTTAATAATTTTTCCAAATATGATGCCAGTTAAGTATTTGAATTTCCACGTAGACATATAGTTTTATTATTTATTATTATTATTACCCCGAAATATCCCATTGTTGGGCAAGGGCCTCCCCCATAAGGGGGGTTGTTGATCTACTCTCCTATAGTGATCAATCCTCGTGAGAGAAAGGCGCCGCGTTATTAACGCAACCAAATTGCTTTAACATAAACATAATTTCCTTCTTCTGATTATAGGCCAATGGTCTGTTAATTACCTACAATGGAGTAGGTTCTCTGAACCCTCTTCGCACGTACACCGGGCAGGAGACTAACCTAACACGTTCAACAGAGAAGAGAAGTTCTACTACATGGTTTACAATTGTCAAAGATGTTGGTATGACAACTAAACACAATGAGAAGAAGATAATTTTCTTGAATGGCCTGTTTAGAAATAACCCAAAGGTTTAACAAGAAATCTAATTCTAGCAGACATATTTACTAATATTTGTTATTGTTTGGTATGTTTATGGGCCATTTCGCCGAGTAAGCAAAAGCATCAAGGGGTAGAACTAAGACAATTCGCTTTTAGTATAAACGTATACTACAAACTTTGAATTGATATTAAAGTGTAGTTAACACGCTCTCAGCATTACAAGATTATCCAATATGATTCAAAATATAGCGTGTCCTTCAAGGGCTCCTGATCTTACAGCCCTCAAGCTTTCCCGAGGAAAATTTTGAAATAAACAGTTTTTAACGACTCCGATTATAAACTGATTATAAACTGATTAATGACAAAGGAAAATTTGATTAAAGAAATACTGGTAAACTACGAAAAATAAGGAAATGTAATTGGAAATTGGAGTTTGTATTACTATTTATTCAAAAGTAATATTTGTTCATAAACATTTTTAAAAGGACTCAATTCTGTTAAATTTTCACATTTTCTTTGTGGTAGAGGAAATCAATACTCTGTGATCTGTCACCATATGAAAATATTCATGTGTTGCTTGTTTCAAAGAACAAATGAGTTGACGCCCGCATAAGCAACACCGTTCATAATAATAATGGTAATCTTAACGCATGATCTATGGTGTTTACTCATAGGTACTTAAGTTTAAATTTTTCATTGCAAAGCTACTTGAAGATATAATTTGCATTATTAGTATTAATTAGTAGGTGCTTAATTCATGAAACTCTTCATGATCACAACCAAACGTCATACGAATCTTACATACAGTTCTTCATGATTTATTTAAATAATACTGAAAAACTAAAAAGAAATAGAAGACGAAGATGCGTCCCTAGAAATAAGACATAATAAATTCATACCTTCGGGCTTAGACCGCCTCGTCGTGGAATTGGTTTGTGCTGACGTTTCGCTTACGGTTGCAGATAGCTTGATAATGTTACCTACAAAAGTTAGCGAAACGTCAGCAACACTCAATTCTATGACGACGCGGTCTATGCTCAAAGAAATGACTTTATTAGACACAAACTACGGAAGCCTAAAACTTCGTAACAAGAAATATGTTTGTATATAATACTCTAAATTCTTTTTTAACGTTCAAAAATACTCCAGGCCATTCGTTTATAAAAGGAAGTGCATTAAGTTAATAGTAAAACTGGATGTTAATGCCAGCCTACAAAAACAGTTCAACTGAACTATTCAAAGCCCTGCTTGTAAATTCTAATTTTTCAGCAGCTGCTGATAAGTATGGCTTCACGTATATTTTAAATACGTAATGGACACCTTAATTTACCATCAACAAACGGCACCACCCCATCAAAATGCTACATCGCCAAGAATTATCAAGAAAAATAATAGAGGGACGTGAGCAATAAATTTCACTTATCTGTAATGATCTTAAAATGATCTTCGGACTGAATTATTATAATTTACATCCTGAACATATTTAAGTAATACTGGATTGTTTTATTGTTGAACGACGCAGGCAAGGAAAACTCAATTCTAAATAGTATACCATTATCACTATACAGGAATCGCTAATAACACGTATTGTGCGAAATCATTATTTTAAAATGTATCTGGACGCCATACTTTGTTATCTTAAACTACTTACTTTTTGGGTGAATCGACTAGTCCTTCGAATTATATAGATCTAAAAAGTAAAGTTTTATTTGAATTCGATAAAATACTCATTAAATTTGTCCCAAACCGCCATGGCATAAAACCATATAAAATGACGAAAGCAAAACTGTATTCCCTTTACAAAGTCTCATTTATCAAATCCGTTAGGCAGAACTAGATTTTATCAAGACGCAGATTTTCTTGCATGCATAACAAATCACATTTTGTAATAATTACAAAGTAAAAGTCAACTCAAATGAAATAATTCACATATAACTGCTTTAATTAACAGCGAAGTGCACAAAATATGCAATTATTTATAAACTGAAGAAGTCGTTTCCAGGAAAGCGCTTATCAATGTTTAAATTTTAGCTCTTCATCTTGGGAATTAATAAATATCGACAAAACAAAACGCTTTCCGCCGTTTAAAAAACAGCCTACATTACTATGGTATGTAATTTTCATTACATCGGTGTTTAGAGTTCGTGACTACTAAATATTTATACGTGGAAACAGAATGTCCCGCTTTATCTGCATTAGCAAGTTGCAAGCTGGAAGCGTGAAATGTTCTGAATATAGTGCTGCGACATGGCAAAAATATCGTCAACCTTACAAGGAGTGCGAGCTTCTAATGTAAGCTAGAAATATTCCGCAGATATTTTAGCGTTTAGTTTCAGAAAAAGGCATGGAGAAAGAGCTACCGTGTTATACATATTCTATATTATTGTGAATAATAAAATAGACACCGGTACACTCGTAAAATCTGCAATATACAACGTTTTATGGTAATGCAGAAGTTGCATAGTGCAAAAGCCCTGCAAATTTTCACCGCCTTATTAAAATACAATGCAGTTAAAACGCTTGCAAATAACATGCTGCAAAAACAAATCGTCTTTACTTTTATAAAAGTGCAAAGTACCGCTTGTATGCTAAAATGAGTATGCGGTTTCCATGAGAAGAGAACTGAGCCATATAGATCCATGTGATATATCTGCAATGAAAAATTCGCTCCACCAAAGAACTTTAAGTAAGAAGGAAGAACTATGGTAATAATTAGTATCTGATAAACTATTGAATATCACGAAATAATTATTCATAATTAGTTCATTTTTAAAACATAGTGAATAATTGTTTCAATCAACCAAAGGAGTTTTAGTTGATTAACCAGATAGATGAACATTTCGACGAAAATACTTTCCAATGTCACTATAGGATTTTCCAGATGGAATTCAGTCAATTTTCGCAATTTAAAAAGGAACTAACACCCGCTTCTACTCGAACGAATAGTTGTATTGAGAATATCGCAAATGACGAATGTACTCGGCACTATTTTTTCGAACAAGTAGCAACATGAGCTCTGAATATTTCTGCTGAAGTAGCTGCAACATCTTGTGTGATGGATTCCTTCAAAACTCAAAAACTATATCTCTTTTAGCTAAACCCATAACCAGAAATCCACAGGTTAACATAAAATAACCTACTAAAAATATAATTACCAAAACTATGGAGGTGCACCATCCTGCATGAATAAATATGAAGTTTTCAATATCTTAGTCTCGTAACAATGGTATTGCATAATTACAAAGAATATTCCAGTAATATATCAATACAGACTATTAACTGTAATCGGTTTGACAAAAGGACGCAAATAATATAAAGAAACCATTAAACAACTACGGCAGGAAACCATCGAAAATATATTGAAGTTGGTAATTTCAAGTAAAAACTCTAATACTAATTTGCACAGCCAAAACCATTTCCTTTTGCATCTTAATTTCTTAAAACATGGTTCCAATGGGAAGTAAATGGCAATGAAATTACACAAAATGTTATTTTACATGGAATTGGTTAAAAAATGCTTTTCTAGCACGGTGGAATGAAATATAAAATATAAAAAATCCATTTGAAGCAATTTAATGTACCAATTAATTAACCCCATACAATACGACAAGGTATTATAGGTCGGACCACCATTGTTTCAAAACATATATGCATATACCCTACAGGACGGACAGTTTGAAAGATGCATGGCTAGGTATACTGTCATATACAGTGTGTCCCACTTAAGAGTATAACACCCTTACATCTTCATTGGTTTTTATCCGATCTGAACCAAAATTTCCTCAAAGATAGAACACATTATGCTCTACTTATAGTCATTTCCCCCCTTCAAATGCAAAGTCTCCTGCAACACCAAAGTAAATGAAAAAATCATATCAAACAGAATTAAAAAATGCTGAAAAGTAATATCATTTTAATGGGTTTTTGCGTTTAGATAATCGTGCTTTGGCCATTTTATTTGAATTATACATAAGCAACAACTGGACAGCGTATATTTGATTTCAAACAAAATTACCGGAGCACGATTTTCTAAACGCAAAAACCCATTCAAATGATATTTTCGGACCGTTCAGTATTTTTTATTTTGATGAAACTTTGTTAAATACAAATTGTCAAAAAAGCTTAAATAGCTTTTTTGACAATTTTGAACATTATTAAAATGTTCCGGTTAAAATTCATAAGTGTTTTTTGTCGTTTTTTTCATTTATTTGGGAATCGCAGGAGGCTTTGTATTTAAAAAAGGTCAATGTTTGCAGTAAGTAGAGCAGAATGTGTTCTATCTCTGAGGAAATTTTAGTTCAAATCGAATAAAGACTAATTCATATATAAGGATGTTTCACTCTTAACTAGGACACTGTAAGTTCCTTTTAGAAAATTACCCTCGTGCTTCGCACTCGGGCTATTTCACTTATAACAAGCAAGAACTAAAACAAATTTTAAATCAAGTGCTCGAAGAGCAGTTGATCAGAGAATCAAGGGAACAGGGACAAACAAATGAAAACATACCTTTACCATGAACCCCGATTCTGAAAAATCAGATACTAAGGAGATAATAATCAAATTGTACCTTGCTTACATTTTACTAACCCTTCGAATGTGCATTCTTTTTTATAATTTAACACTATCTGAATAAGCACATAGCTTGACAATAAAAAAAGTATTCAAAGATTTCAAATACATAGGTGAATATTTACTTCTGTGAAATTTTTGCGTAATCAAAATTCTATTAGATGTGAGTAAAAAAAATACATGATATCATTGGTGATAGGTGGAAGCGCTTCTCCCTGAAATTTTCGCTAATGAAATTTACGTTTATTGGTGTAAAAACTGCAAACGCTAACACATGATTAGTGGATTATTACCGTTTGACATACGAGTTGAATACATGTTTCAGGTGCAAATGAGCTTAATTACACTTCGGACTGCGATTCTCATGAAAAAAATTTCAAGACGTCAATCATCCCGATCATCTCATCTTGACAAGGTTTTGAGGTCAAGAGGTCCCGTGTCGTTTAAAAATTTCGATTTAGTTTAACGTTCAAATTAAAATTTTAATTAGCAGTTCAGGCAAGTCACTTAATGTAGAAACGTTTTAGCTAATACGAGATACAAGGGGCTGGTCGATAGGTTCTTCGTTATATTAAGTTGAATAGCTGTAACCATATGCAATCGTTTTCGTAGTAAATGTTTGGGATACTTTCTAAATATTACAAAAGAAGAAATACCAAAATCTTTTTCGAATATTCAACATTTATTTCCTGAATATTGAATATAAATAATGTAATTAATATTTATTGTTGGTACTGAGTTCTCGGGGCCCACAGAGAAAGAAAATGAAATACATAGTTGTTTGATATAATATATAGGGTGTCAATTTCAAAACATACAACGTGTTATACCTCTGGAAGGAAAATAGGCATTGAACTTTTTTGGAATCCGTTTCTATAACATGAAAGGGGAATCGTCACAACTGATAAGGTAACCAACCCCATGCAACCCCACAGGTTCTAGGTACCCCAACAAAAACATTACAAATTCTAACATCCATCTTGTGATACTTCATTGGAAATCTCTTACAAACTGCTATACAATCGTAGCAATATCCCGTGATCCAGACATATAACATATTCTACGATGTCAAATTGATACCCTGTATAATTGGATACAACTGATATATTTTTATACAACACGTTCATGTGCTGTTTTGGTATTTTCTCTAGAAAAATTGTATTTGGAAGTTCTCTATATGAATTACATATCAACTTTCATCTGGCACCTCCGACAATGGGTAAAAGTGCTGGTAACTTTGTGTCCCTAATGTAACACCCTATACATTATTAAATATGACGAAGAAGCTCTTTATTGCGAAACTAACTTGTCACTTGAAAGGTGTATGGTGACAAATTATGATTTTGTGGTGTATTAGAAAATAGGCGTTTTATACTTTCATAACTCACAACTGATCTAAAATTGATTTTTATTCATGTTCTGTAAAATACAATGCAAGCTGTTAAAATTCAGACCACTATTTTTTCAAAACTTATATATGTCATAGTTTTGTACTGTTTTTTTTGCTCCTTCATCATGCTACCGTCCCCCTCCCCTGGAAACCGCTTTCGCATTACTTCAGGGGGGTGTGGGCGTCCCTTACACACTAAACATTCATGCAACATGTACCCTAAACTTAACTAAGCGAAATGAGGTCGCTCCAGTCGAGATTCGATACCTCGACTGATCGCACTGAATAACGCGTGACCTCGAGTGGCAGTGCGTATCCTCACTACTCCACCGAGGCTCCAGTTCTGTACTGCAGCAAAGTAGTAATATAACATGTGTTTTGTGTCACATTTCCTCTTATTTGTATGATTGAAATCAATGGTAACTTTGACCTACAAGAGTTCAAAGTTTTTAATTTATAATACACTCAAAATCGCTGTGTTTCAGGGTTAAAAGATTTGAAAATGTATCAATACATTAAATTGTACTTAAAAATCCATAGTTGATTTCACTTAAAAGTAGCCCAAATAATACTCATACCTAAACCACCAAAGCCTTCCGAAGAACCATCATCTTATCGCCCGATCAGCTTATTACCAATAGTATCTAAAGTCTCTTAGTAAGAAGAATCAAACCAATTCTCGACGAATATGATCTCATACCAGGTCACCAATTCGGCTTTAGAGAGGAACACGCCACAATCGAACAGGTTCACAGTGTAAGCGAAATCATCCAGGCCTTCGAAGAGAAGAAATATTGTTCTGCCGCCTTTCTAGATATAGAAGGCCTTTGATAAGGTGATGAGGGACTACTGTTTAAGATTAAGAAAAACTTGCCACACACCTATTTCCAGCTGTTCAAATCCTATCTAAGCCACATACACTTCCAGGTGAAATTTCAAGATGAGCTAACAAATTTACATCCTATTAACTCTGGCGTACCGCAGGGAAGCGTATTAGGGCCCATGTTCTACTTACTGTACACGGCGGATATACCTACCAACGGCCATACGACCACCGATACATTTGCAGATGATACTGCAATTCTTGCAACTCATGTTATTGCATCAAGAATCTTACAAACCTCTCTCAGCCAAGTGCAACACTGGCTCCAGCTCTGGCGTATAAAAGCAAATGGAATCAAGTCCACACAAGTCACCTTCACACTCCAAAAGGAAACGTATCCACCAGTAACCCTTAATAATGCACCACTACTTACGCAACAAGGTACTACTCTACAAAAGTATACTCAAGCGTATATGGACCTACGGGCTGCAACTATGGGGAACCACAAGCAACTCCAATTTGGAGGTTTTGCAAAGATTCCAGTCCAAAACACTGAGGACAACAGCAGATGCTCCGTGGTACGTTAAAACCGAAGTCATACACCGGGATCTCTGAGTGAAAGAAGAAGTGCTGTGCGCGATTGCAAAGTATCTTTCGCGATTAGAAAATCATACCAACCATCTTGCAGTGAATTTGTTGGATAACAGCAATACAGTTCGCAGGCTGAGGAGACTCAGCTCTCTGGATCTCCCGGACCGATACTAGTTTGAAATGTGTGTTAAATATTATCTGTACATAGCTAATAAGTAATCCTTTTGGGGGAGTCCACTGGGACGGCATCCAACATGTACTCTTTTTGTAATCCACCTGATTTACTTATTGCTCATCAGAGCAGATTGTAAATTTAATAAAGCTAAAATAAAAAAAAAATTTTTTCACTTAAGGAATTTCTGATAGTTGGCACGTAAATTATGCAAACAATATTATGTTTTCTCTATAAAATAATGTAGAAACTAAAGCCCATACCTGTTTTATATAATCAATATTGTAAGGTATAATATATATTGATTTAGCGTACATTACCAACAAATATTAAATAAATTTTTTTAATAGTAGAATTTCATGAGGTAGATCGATAGTTCTACTTTCGTAGTAGTTCTGAATATCCAAACACTAGTGTTATATATTTTTTAATTCGACCTTAAGGGCCTCCTCTATATATTTAGCAATTATTAGAGGGGGTTGTTAATGCACTCTCGTATAGTTATATTATACCAAATAACTAATCAATCAATTTTGGAACAAATATTTCAGCATAAGGTAAATTCTTTCCAAATTACTACTACTAAGATTAACTATACCTAAATAATTACAGTTTTGGGAACCTTACTATGTTATAATTTGGTTTAATAATATAATATGTATTATCAATGAAAAACTTAAAAACAGTTGTTCCTGAGTACATATTTTCAGCCAAATTAACTCTAAATGGCCTCCAGAAAAGGAACGGACAGTGGAATTTAACAGTCATAATATTTGCTAATACTGAAATGTGTAGCGAATGCATCAAGTTCGGAGCTACAAAAATAAAGGAGCAAAGCAGGAGTCAAAACAGAACAGTCGGGTGGGTGTTTTGCTCCATCGACATTCATAGCGTGAAAAGCGGTGAGGCTTTGACTACCAGCAGTTACAAAAATCGTATTTTCGCATGAAACAATTGGTTCAGTGGCCTTATAGTGGTTATAAAATAAGGACTTGCACACTGAAGAGCACGTACGCAGCCACAACAATGATTGGAAATCGAATAAAACACGTTCTTACAAACACATGGTAATGTGAATTTGAATTATGCTATGCAGCGCGGAGCCTAGATCTTGCTGTAAGTATCCACACTTACCACACTTGCTTTGCCACTTCTAGTTTAGTGTTCTAAACAACTAGCAACGGAATAAACGACCTCTGCTTGTCACGTACCTGAAACAAAATAATTATGTTCAGATTGCGGTTAATAATCTCGCGCAGGATATATGTTCGAACCATTTTAAGGCCATCAACGTAAAGGTGAAATAGCTAATCAATTCCGAACGGAATTGGCTAGATAAGCTGAACAAAACCGTTTCCCTAGAGCAAGTACCTTATATGTAGAACACTCCAAAACCAGGATTCAGATAAAATTAATAAATACAGTCACCTCCACTTCTGCGTCAACATGAATCACGCGAAAATTATTTTTATTGCCCTCCGCACTCCCATGAATTTGATAACATACACACAATTACATGTTCAGCAGTGGGAGGAAGAGTATTATGCACAAACATTGTTATGTAGCTTGAAAAAGATTTAGATAAAAGGAGATGAGAATACAGAAATATATAGTATGCATTGTTGCTATTAATCAGATTGAGGAGCAAAGTTTTAAATTGAATCACCAGATGATTCTCACATTTATTATTATGTTCTGTTTTCATTTTTTACACATGGTATATCAATTTTTAATCTATGATTGGCTTAGCTAATTTATATATAATATACAAAATATTGTGGTATGGTGGTAGCTCAGTTGGTAGAGCGCTCGCTTTCTGAGTAAAGCGTCGATTTTGGCTTGGGTTCGAAACCTAAGAGTTACTATGCAGATTTATAAAAATCTTACATGTGCAACCCACTACACACAATTTTCCAATCCGGCTTGCAACCGTGGGATCTTAATGTTAAAAATGTTTTCTGGAATTGCTGTCGTTCAGATTCGACTTTAAACTGTAGGTCCTTCGTGTTTTTATCTTAGTGCGCAGGGGAAACACGTGGCAGAGAAGAGTCCGATGCCCAGCATTGGGACGAAAAAGCTGCCAATGAATACAAAATATTTGTGCATAATACGATCTGGCATGGTTTGGCACTGAGTTTTCCAATAAAATCAAATAGAAATGTCAATTTTTGCAATATACTTTGAAACATATAAGTATATGTTGACAACCGAATAGGCCGAACACATTTGGCCAGTTTAAGAAGGAGATTAATACCAATAAGAACTTTTTATCCACTCTTAACAATCTACTACAGTCCAACCAGATTATTATGAAACTCTTCGCACTGTAAACATTTACTTGTTATATCCGTTAAAAGCAATATTCGGAAACACTAAATTTATTTTAAACAAAAGGCATGAGAGTTTGTTCCATAACCCTCTCAGTTATTAAAGAGCGAAAATTTCAGAAAAATTCCCGAAAACTTAAGGATTATCTAAAGTGCAGTGATAAAACCTTTCGAGCTTTAAGCAGATATACATATATATATAATGCCAAAAACATGGACCTTTAATTTCAGAAATATTTCAAAATCCTTTCGTGTAAACATGGTGGTAAATCTTTTCTAATACGTGCTAGAAAACCTTCAATATAATTCAACTCACTTAATGGGAGCTCGGATAGCACGAGGTTTGCGATATAACCAGCGAAAATCCCGTAAATGTTTGGATTTGCATTGTTTACTGTATTGTATTTCCTGCTGACACTCATTGCGCGTCCCGGATAGAACGAACACAAATTATGATGTGTTGACATTTCCAGCTTACACGGCTAGCAAAATATTTATCTACAGTCAAATTTCCCCTACAATCATCTGTTAAAAATTTTAATTCATAATAGGGTGTTCTGAAACCTTTCAGAATTAAATTACAGTTTTCTGGAATCAAAATTATCGTAGTATCTAAATATTTAAGTTTATATCAAATTTGTAGTATTAACTATAGAAATTTAAGATTCAGCGAAATATTTAAAAACGAAAGTAAAATGTCGTAATGATTATATATTTGTGTATTGCTAGGTATTGCTTTTTGGTGGTTTAAACTGTAAACCACTTCTGTGGGTTTCCTGGATGGTACGGATATTAATGAAGAGCAAATATATCTGATGCCAAAGGTCTCATACTAATGGCGTTGGACTATATTCTAATTTTTCGGGTTGTTTCCGGATGAACGACAAACGTAAGTGGAAGCACAATAACGTAAATAGAGTAAATTCGAAACATAGGTTTGTAAACGCTCGTTATATCTAGATCTCGCTATATCCAGATCTCGCTTTATCCAGATCTCATTAAATCCAGATATCTCTATATCCAGATAATTGTATACTCAGATCTCGTATTAATTGAGTTAAATGGACTGTATATAATTATAGGACACAAGTAAACAGTGTGAAGTACTTATTCGTAAGTAAGTATAAGCAAGGTAACAAGTATCTTATTTTGTTAAATAGAAATAATACGGAATGAAAAATAGAGAGATATTTAGATCAGGAGTCAATGCAGAAGAAGATAGAAAAGAGACAACCATATTGGTACGCAGACATATTAAGGATGGATCCCAGGCGAACATGCGGAAAAGTACTACAGGCAAGAATACTAAAGACAAGAAGAAGAGGAAAACTTAACAAATCTTGGATAGCACAGATGATAGAGATAGGAAGGAAGGAACACTATTAAGAAACACGAAAGAATGGAAGAAATGGGTTAAAGAGAACACACAGTGCTCAATCCAACGCCGAAACGCAGAAATATAAAGGATACAAGTAATTTACAAATTTCTTAGTATTCTCTATCTTTTTCCATAAAAACTAGTACCAAAATGTCCAAAACCATACAAGCAAACCTAAGAGACTTTGTAGGGATAATAGTAGAAAATGTTCCTCACTCAACTCTTGAGTTTTGTGATCGGCTTTTCCGACACATTCTTTGGAAGGGAAGCTCTCCCTACAATAAAAGTAATTACTACATATCTGCATGTTAAGGCTTTTTGGATTCTAGATACATTTAAGTTCGTTTTTAATATCATTTACTTCTTCAGTAAATCTACTCCTCAGAAACATTCTGTATATTGCTTCAAGCTTTAGAAATCCATGACATTGACTACAAGACAGTTATTATTGTAAACACATTTGTAAATTCTGATAAAGAGGTAATTCGGCAAATCCCCGTCTCCCCTACATGTTATAATTCGACTTTAGATGGAAATAGTCAATACACATCTACTGAAATTGTAGAAGAATACCAGAAATGCATGGTCTTGGTTAGAGTAAAAAAATGGTCAACATAAGAAGAAAAAATACATGAACTTATATAAGGAATTTCATGTACATTTTCCGCCTTCGTTGGCCACTTATCTACTCTAAACACAACATACAGGAAAGTTAGTATCGCCTTATACCTCAAAATTACAAAAACTAAATGATACCAGGATAATAAAAAAAATATTTAAAACTCTTAATCTAAGATTTAATGAACTACCTACGCCTTGCTAGAAGTTTATTAATAAATAGCGCTTAATATCTACAACCAGGACCGTAATGAGTCGTAATATGTTCTTATAATCGCTAACAATGGTCAATAATAACCGATCACTTATTAATATTAATTACATACCAATTACTTCAGATGCCGCCAATATAATAAAATCTAGGGTAGGTGTAGTAATTTGAGTCCACAATAATGGGCAGGAAGTAATAGGAAATGACCATTTGCATTTCAGCATTGTAAAATTACTTTTCAATACGGCTTTTCGTGTAATTGTTTTTATTAACTGTCAACATTTAGAGAACGCTACGCCTATAAAGCAAAACAAAGTTTTAATATCCGCAGAGATTTTTCCTTGGAACAAACAGGCACGTTGGAAGAGAAAATTACTAAACATGAGAAGGAACTGATCAGCGATCAATTTACAGGTATTTAATGGTAATTCTCCTATATTATTACAACGGTATCATCCGAACAAAGATATCCCACAGAGCAGAATTCCTGTGCTGAATAGGGAAACCATGGAAAACGTGTTATTTCGTAAACGAAGCATGCTAATCCTTCCGTAAGTGGTTTGCATGCGGGCATACGTTTTGAACTTGCAGGAAAAAAGTAATGTGTTTTAAATTTAGTGTAGTGTGACAGTAGAAAAACCCTTCAATTATAAAACCAAGTCAAGCAAAACTCGCGTAACGTGATTGGAATTATATAAACAGAGACGGGCGCCGTGGTAAATTAACTTGAGTGCGCGTATACTCAGATATTAGGTTCGGATACCAACTACAGGTTAGGATTTTTAGCGAAGTAGAGATACTGTCGTATTATTCAGGAATGCCCAGTGACAATGAGTCTGTGGCACGCCTATCCGATACCAGACTACGATAAAGACTTAGCTTTATATGCATGCATGTCATTATTGCTCTTAGTTTGCAACGGTAGCAACCTCCTAGGTTAGGGTCAGATGCTCGTTAAATGAACGATAAGTTTATTAAGTCAATCCTAGGAATAATTCTTCAGATTACAAAATTCTAAATTACTTCTAACCGATTTTTCTGAAAACTATTTAACAAAATAAAGGGAAGCCAAATTTTAAGTTACGTATAAGAGTTTCAGGAACTTAAAATATAGTTTTCTTCATGAACTTTTTTCTTGTTGTAGATGAAGCCATTGATAGTAAAGAAATTGTATGGTATATGCAGTGCATTTTTTAATGATGTATCACCGACGTTTTTTTACCGATTTCTTTATTTTAATTTAAGATTGCATTATTTTACCTAGCATTATTTATCTCATATTTTGAAACAAAGAACATGTAAAGGGTGTATGTATGTATGTAGTTCTTTATAACAGACATTGTAGCAACTGGACTTTACTTATACAACTATCAAATAATTGCATTCTACGTATGGTTTAGTTATTATATTCAACCCTTAAGGCAAAGTCTCTCATTATTTCTGTATAAAACCAACCATTGCGTTGATTTCTGTTCAAACGTAGTACGAAATTATCAGTGGATATTCTACTTTCTTATCAATACTGGCTTTAGGGAGCACTGAAATACGTTTGACACTGTAATTAACGGAGATGAGAACAGAAGCCATTGCAGTTAGAGCACGTAACACAAAATTTATAAGAATGTTGTTTTTGTTAATATTATTATCTACTGTGTAATAAATTCAAAATGGTAACGCATGGGTTTGTAACGGAAAGTTAAAGGAAAAGTTGCTTTTGTTACTGGATAACGTAACGGAAACTGAAACTAATTTGTCATTCGGCAACGAACTAGAAAAACAAAGACAATATGATAGTTCGGGATTGTGGAGGGAAATTAAGCGAAACGTTATTCTTGCTAGCATAAGGTAACGAAAACAGATACAATATATTAAACTTTGTAAATAAAAAATAATACAGAAACGTTACTGAATATATGATTTGTAAACGATATTTTTTGATACTGTAAGTAACGAAAACAACATTTACGCTACTGTAAAAAATATATTAGACTCTGTAAAAAAGAGAGACGACAACAAGAACGTTTTTGCAATAAAGTGTATAACAAAACAAAAATAGAAACAATACTTGAAAAACGTCGCACTCTGTAACGAAACTTTGTAGGACATTTTATTGCTGTTAAACATAACTTTATAAAAGCGGCATCTATATGTTTTACAATCTAAGCATAAGTTCTTGTAGATATTGGTATAGCTTTGTTTGAAACATCAGCAAGATGAAGTAAATACAAAGCTAATATAACGAAAAATGGATTTTCGCTTCTGCACTCAAAGACTTGTCTGTGCAAACCAATCGCGGGTATGGTTGCTATGTTTTGGTTTCCAATTTTGACTGGTAGCTCTTTGGTTAGTTGTACCCCATAGTGTTAGGGGTACATCTTTTTCATTGAGGGGGGGGGTGCAGCTACAATGTGTTTTGGGCTGTTTTGAAGAACTTAGTTACTTTTCGTCTTTTGTATTTAGAAGAACCTTTGCAGGTAGGCGTACAAGCACCCCGGTTTTTGTTGGTGGAGATTTAACCAAGTCTTGCTTTTTGGTGATTTATTGCCAGGACTTTTATGCACGACTTGTATGGCATTTTAGTTTTTGGTTTTGATGAACCTGCATAACTAAATTTGTTGGATCTTTTAGAAGCTTTAGTAGCAAATGTTAATTTGTAACTGGACGATTTTCCAGCAGAACAGGGCCTTTTAGTATTGAAATCCGTACAGATCCATACATTAGAAGCCCTTTGAGCTAATTCCAGAATCTTTTTGCTTAATGCTGTCTTTGATTCAAGTCAGCACATGACCAGGACTTGGTTTCTCATTACATGGCGATTTTCTGTCAGAAGGAATTACTACATGGTTGGTCTTTAGTTGATGATTTACTACAAGATTTATGATTTAACTTGATTTGATTAGAAGTTGATCTCTATTTAGACGGTCGCCTACTACCAAAAGCATCCTCTTATTTGTCTGTAGTAATCTTTAACAATTTACAAAATAGTAAGGTTCATAAAATAGATATTTCCAACAGAGCTGTGAAAAAGATTCAAAATATCGTGTTTCAGTTCAGTAGATGTTTAAAATATGAGTTCAATCATACTGGATTTAAAATTTTCTTATCAAATAAAGTAATTATAAAAATAATATTAGTAAGAGGATTACTATGATTACGCAGAAAACAAACAATTTGTGTTTTGGTCTGCATTTAGTACAGTTTAGCCTCACCTGAATTAATACCAATATATAAATACCAAGTTACAACTTTTCACTTTCAGTTGTTTCAAGTAAAGCAATAGGAAGCTAATTGGAACATTAATTTATTTAAACGAGAAGAATCTAAAAAAATCGCTTAGTAGTTATTCCGATAGTTATCAATTTAATTTCCGTATTTTCTATTGTTATAACATTTAATGCTTAATGCCACAGATTTACATAACGAAAGGCTATTTGAATCTGTATAATACCAGCGCAAAACTTGAGATACTTTATATTGTTTAGAAACAATACAGTATTAATATCTACGCAAGTAAAACGATATTTTTGGGATAGGTATATAATAATTTTCATTAATTTTCTTTTTAAGCACGGCACGTGCCGTCTCCAAAATGCTACCAATTTTAATAAACTTGAAGTTTCATTTATTACACTACATAGGCATACTAAATAAATAGTTAATCACCTGCTGCGAAAACAGCTGTAGCAACATTTCTCAATTTGGCAAAGTATATGTTATAGTTAAGTAAATAAAAAAAGATCACTATAGGAAGATGGTCCTACTGACATACAATGGTGCGAAAAAGTTCTGCACCAGTTGCACAAATAAAATAAATAGCAGTTTAAACCCATTTTTTTTTTTCAAATATTTTTCATTTCCTCATTGCACATATAATACAGGCACTTAAACACTATACTAGTAATAATAATAGCCCAAATATTGATCCATAAAACAAACGGAAACAATTCTATATATAAAATGTATAGAAAATATATTGAGAAACACGTCATAAGTTTTCTATAGGTTTTAGGTCCGTGGATTGTGCTGGTCAGTCTATTCTTTTAACTATTAGTCGACATCCAAAATTGAACAACCTTTGCTCTGTGGCAAGGCACATTATCATCTTGAAAGATAAAGGTTTTGTGAGGAAATAACTCTTTTCCACTAGCCAGCATCTTCTCCTATAGGACATCAATGTATTTGGTTGCTTTCATCATACCAGATACAGCTTGCAGTTTACCAACGCCTTCAGCGGACATGCAGCTCCATATCATGACCGAGGTTGGATGTTTAATTTTTGGCAGAGCACACTGTCGTGAAAATTCTTCTCCGGGACATTTTCTAACATATGTGTTTCCAGCATGATTGTTAATGTTGAAGGTAGATTAATCACTAAATAATATCTGCTGACATTGTTCTGGGCCCAGTAGTGATGATCCTTTGCCTATCTCAAACGGTGCAGCCTTTGTTTTTCTGATAGGAGGGGATTCGTCCGGGCTTTGCAACTCCTACATCCAGATTTAAGAAGTCTCCGTCTTACAGTAGAAGTGCATACACTTACACCAGTAGCTTGGGACCATATTTTGGATAAATCTGTCAAATTAAGACTTCTGTCTTCCAGGATCGTCCTCCGCAATGCACTGTCGTCTCTCACTGATGTCTTTTTTTTGGACGGTCACTGCAGGGTTTATATTCAATTTTTCCAGTCTCAGAGTATTTGTTGATCACTCTAATAACTGCGTATTGATAGAACTGCACTTTCATAGCTATTTCACGACTGGAAGAACCTTGTTTATGAAGAAAAATTATTTCATATCGTTTACAGCCCATAATTTGATAAATGCATTTTAATGATCCCATTGGAAAATGCGCGATTAACTAATTATCGAAAAGAACTTACCTTTTTTTTTCAATTGAGTTCTAAGTACCCAATTAAGGGATAAGTTGTTGACATAGTAATTAAAATGTAGCTAAACTTCAAGAAATAATTATTTTCTTGGGTAATACAAAACTTCTTCACACCACTGTATCTACATTTTTATTTTATTGAATGTTTTTCTTTTGCCTTAACATCAAGTGATTTGTTTGATACATATAAGAGATATCAAATTACAGAGACTATGATTGTAATTAAGATATTAGTTTTGGGAAACGGTTTTAGTATTATTTTATTTTTTCTAATACATATTATATATTTGGTTATTTGAATAGCAGTATAATAGGTATAAAGCTTCTTCTATTTATTTATTCTTTTCTATACAACACACAAATGTATAGCTAAACAAATGTGTTATATACTACAACAATACCTCTAATATTACAGTTTCTTTTTACAGATTGTTAGCGAAAACCATTATTGAATAAGGAGTACCTAAGAATTGATGCGCCCCTATTCTTAATTAAAAAGCATTCATATCTGATGAGCTTTTTTATTGCCATTAATTATAATGACCAAGGTGGGCAGCGTGATCAATCGAACTACAGCTTCATAAAGCACACTCTACAGTCATTTCCAGACATTTTATTATTACAGTTAATCAAAACGGCGTTGTTCGAATTATTTTCTGTCTATAGAGAATTTAGGTGGGCGTTAACAACGATAGAAAAGAACAATGTTATGTATTAATTGCTTTTTTATGCGACTGCCGTATATTAATCTATACAGGTGTACGGTAAAGAAATGAAATATTTTAATATTTGCAGAAATGTTAATTGTTATACGAAACGTTATTTCGTAATAATAATAAATATGTCTTTGCTGTGTTCTCACATTCCGTTTCTATTACACAAAAACTAAAATTTGATTGTCCCACAATCAGTTGTTATTTTGAAGGCAGTCAGATTCCAATTGGATTGAGCTTAAAGGGTTGCAGTTCAATTAAAGCAAAAACTGGTGCACTAATTACCAAGCAAAGCTAGACATGCTCAATGTGTGGGATTGCGGTTGAAAACAAAGAATTCGTTGGGCAGGATCACGAAATGCAAATTTTCTTTTTTCGGTATCTAATCTATTACAGGAGCTGCCGAGGACAAGCGATCGGCGAATTAAAATAACGATAATCGAATGAAGTTTGCACAAAGAGCTTGTTAATTTGTAGTCTTTTTATTCTCAGTCCCACGACCGCGCCGATGCAATCTCCGCCTGAATTTCATTTAGAACGATATTAAAACAATGAGAACTTTTCGTTTTCTATTTTTGTGAAAGCGAGTTTAACAACGTATTGAATCACCATCACCACTCGACCCCTATAAATTAAACAAAACTGCTGATGGGTGTTCTGTTTATTTATACCACCAAAAATTGCTACCATACGTTAAATTCGACGGGAGCAACTTTATCGAAAAGCCAATTTATTTCATTCCATTATAATGGGCCAGACGTTATCGATATGACGATGGGTTTATATCGCGTTTTTTGAAAAAGAAAAATCTAAAAACCTTACAGGAAAATTTTAATTGCCAGGAATTGAAATAGCAGGTTTTCACACAACATTTGAAGCTTAAATAGCAATCACACAGTAGAAGAATTTTAAAATAAATATACTTTTTAGCAAACAATTATTATAATAAATACATTGTTAACAAAATATGTATCAATCGCCTTTGATATGGAAATTGTAAGCTTTGATTTCATTCATACAACTGCAATAATTATTTTGACCTACCACCGTTATCTTTTTTTTTTAAGTTTGATAATGCAATTAGTATACCATAAGCATTTTGAGTTCTCGTGAGAAAATCATTAAAGTAAATAATAAAAACTGGTTCAAACTACTAACACCGAATTCCACATTAACGATAGATATTGAATTCTAATCCAATATAATTAAGTGTAAGAATAAAGTTAAGATCTGGTTTTTCTTTTCTCTATCCCACCGTTATTTGAAGTTGACTTGATTATGCCTTATATTGTTCGTTCAAGATTTATTTGATAGACAGGAATTTTGAACTACAATATTTTATTTTATTTTGATTTGATGTGAGATGTAATATTTTCTGAGATTTGTAATTAGTATTATTACCGTAAAGTTACGGATTAAGTTCTGTCCATATAACCTCAATTTATATAGTATAAATGACACTTTACAAAGCTATGTTTATACGCATAAATACGTCACCCTGTAATGCAAAAAACATGAATGGGTTATAGTTACACAATGCAAAAATAATCGTAAATATTAAGTTTTACCAACCAAAATTCACGCGCGTTTAAACATTTTTGTGTAACCTTTTGGTAATTGATAATATAATAACAAATACTGATAACAGTACTTATTTTTATAATTGTGTTAAACTAAGGAAAGTCAACGTAGGTTCATTCCCAACACGGGGGCGAGCCGCTATAGGGGTCAGTCGAATTCCGCACCGGAACTCTCAGTCCTTCTTCAGCCAGTAATAGAAATGTAAGGACGGGAAAGACCAGGAAATATGGCTAATGGAAATTCATAGATCATACTGCTCAGCATTTACCCAAATGACCCAGAAAAACCACGAAAAACCTGAGTGAGGACAGAAGGCCTAGGGGGTTCGAACCCTAGACCTCCCAAATGGAAGGTAAATGCTCTACTGCTGAGCCATCTTCCTCGGTTAATTGTGTTAGCACATTCGCACGTGTCTTCACTGAGACAACCTACCGTAACGAATTTTTTTGCTAGAAGAGATGTAAATATAATGAAATATACAACATTTAAATTGGTATGTCGAAATTATTAGGAATATGATTGTCACTTATTAATTAATATGAATTTTGAGGCAATGAGGCAAAAAATAAATAAGGAAGCAATTCAAGTGGAGTAACATATTCGAAAAACCAAAAGATTTAGTAACTAAATGTTACTTTTTTATCAAAAATGATCACCATGTAATGTTTTAAACAGTTGTTAATTAATAATTCTAGTAGATTACGAAAAAGTGAGTGTTGCTACATTTGCTGAAGCTGTACGTAGACCAACGCTTATACGTTTTCAAAATGTTATTGCGAATTTTTCTAATGCATTAATTGCACAATTGACACCATTAGCAGTTGCTCCAATGTAAAGGGCAGCTAATCAGCTTTAATTTTGTAGTTACGTTACAAAATGTAGTAGGAACACTGTATCATTATTTTTTTAATATATGTATGTCCTAACATGACTATAAAGATTTAGCGAGTAATATATTAAGTATCTAGTAGTAATAGTAGTAGTAAGATCTAGCTTACACTTCTTGTGTGTTAAGTACCTGCCAGCTTGTAATTACAAAAAAATATTTTCTGGTATTTATTTACGCGCCTTCTTCGGCCCCCTTGTTACATTGGCCCTTTTGGTAGTTGCCCCAACGTAAAGCGCAGTGACGCTACTCAATTTAGGTGGTACTTCACTCCTTTGTTTTGTTTTATAAAGTTAAGGTATAAAGCGTAAGTAATTTATACGTTGAACCATTTAGTTTTTTTTTCAAAATATGTATGTCCTAACATGACTATAAACGTCTAAGCGGAATAATTGCTTCAATATTCTAATTATGAGCAATATATTAAGTATCCCTTGCGTCAGTGTTTAATAAGATATAGCTTAAGCTCCATTGCAGTGTTAAGTACTTGCCAATTTGAATCTACATTCTCTGCTGTTTCTTCACGTACATTCTTAGGCGCCCTTGATACATTGGCGCCTTTAATAGTTGCCTTAACGAAAAGTGCAGCCACGCTACTTAGCTTTAAGTAATACTTTTTTGCTTGGTTTCTTATTTTTGAAGTTAATATATAAAGCATTGGTAATTAATATTCTGATCCATTTAGTTATTTTTTTCAAAATATGTATGTTCTAACATGACTATAAACGCCTAACGGGTTTCATTACTTCAATTTTCTAATTATAAACAATACATTAAGTATCCCTTGCGTCAGTGTATAATTAGAGCTAGCCTAAGCTCCATTTCAGTGTTAAGCACCTACCAATTTGTAACTATATTCTCTCGTATTTCTTCACGTACCTTCTTAGGCTCCCTTGTTACAGGGGCACCTTTGATAGTTGCCCTAATGAAAAGCATGTCCACGCTACTCAGCTGTAAGTGATAGTTTTTTTCTTGGTTTCTAATTTTTGTAGTTAATATATAAAGCGTAGGTAATTAATACTCTGATCTATTAAGTTATTTTTTTTTCAAAATATGTATGTCCTAACATGACTATAAACGTCTAAGCAGATTAATTGCTTCAATTTTCTAATTATGAGCAATATATTAAGTATTCCTTGCGTCAGTACATAATACGATCTAGCTTAAGCTTCCTTGCAGTGTTAAATACCTGCCAGTTTGTAGCTACATCCTCCGGTAATCAATGCCCCTAGTTTATTGCGTGCCAGCTAGACTTTTGAGATCGAACAGGGCGCTTAACAGAAGAGCTTTGCGGCGTAAGGGGAGCCGTGCGACTGTCACCGACTCGGTCATTACTGTCCCTGCCTCACTAATGAGCTCGCTTACTATTCATGAGCGCGGGGGCGGTCTAAGATGTAACATGAAGCTAGGATAGGACACAGGACTGGACTTTTAACGATTCAGAGAAAGACGTTATAAAGGTAATAACACCAATTAAAATAAGCTCTCCTTTCGAAGTGTCAATTTAATCGATATTCCATACTTTACTCGGTTACGTCCTGCGCTAGGAGTTTCGAACGGATATATATTTCTTCATCTTAGAATTCTTATATCTCATTACTTTACAAAGTACGTAAGCTTGGAAAGCGGCTGATTTATGTGTCGCTTTTTGAATAAAATGCGGTATATTACGATTACACAGTTGTACTTCCTATTATACTTCCAACTACGACAAGGAATGACAATGATTGGAAAATATACTGTCGTTAAACTAGATAACCTATTTTACTTTCAGATGTGAAATTATTACAAAGATTATATTTTTTATTTCCTAAACGGTAATACAGGATCTTACGCTCTAATAAAATTGTAGATGCAGTTTCAGACCGTATTAAAGTATAAGACGAAGATATATAAAATATGATCAATATCTTATTCAACGAGTATGACAACGATGTAAACAAAAAACTACATAAATATCAGATAATGTGTGGAACAATACACAAAACATTAGGCAACAAAACTAGAAAATATACAAAACTAAAATTCTATAAAGTAATGTCAACACCTGTTCTAATGTATGGGAGCGAGACATGGACGATATTTCAAAGAGATAAAAGCAGAATACAGTCACCGGAGATGAAGTTCTTAAGAAGTGTGAAAGGATGTAAAATACAAGGCCAAATACGTAACGAAGGCATAAGGACAGAATAACACATATACTCGATACACGAAAGAATAGAAGAAAATAAAGAGAAGTGGATACAACACATCTATAGAATTAATGATAATAGAGCTCCCAAACAAATCCCAGAGTACAAAGCAAGAGGAAGAAGAGATGCTGGTAGACCACGGAAAAGATGGCGACAATAAAATTGTGAAGATGGAACAGGCAATGAAATGTCTACCCCGTGAAGTGAAGCAGAAGAATATCTTATTCTTCATCTTCCTTTTTATGAGACTGAACTAATATTACCTTGAGAATACAAAATTATATACATGTTGAGCTAATAATCTTTTATATATTTCGAAGTAAGCTATCTAAAATGCTGGAAAAATATCACTGCTACATTCACAAACACAGACTCTTATATAAGATTCAAGGAACATTTATAAAAGATTTATTGAATATAGAGGACATACTTCTAATATTTCTTTCAAACTAATAACGAATATTTCATAAGAAAATTAATCTTACATAATTATGTTCATTAGTAGATACTAAAACAACTATTTTTATACAAGATGCAGCTAACAACACCAACAGGATTTAATAAAGTTCTAAAAACATATATTCGAAATTAGCATAATGGAAGTGGTATGTTAGAGAACTATATAATTTATATCTAAATTTTACGGCAAGTAATCATGGCGACGACCGTATTTCACTAGTTAAGTTTAGGGTGCATGTTGTATGAATGGCTAGTATGTAAGGGACGCCCACACCCCCCTGAAGTAATGCGAAAGCGGTTCCGGAGGGGGGGGGGATAGTGTGAATGGCAATAAAAAAAGTATATCTTTTTCTTCTTATTCAGCCTATCTTTGTCCACGCCTGGATGTAGACTTCCCTTAAACTGTTCCAAACCGCAGCATATTTTACATAAACAACATATTTCTGATATAATAATTTAGAAAAATACGTCATATTGTACAATTCGAACAAACAAATTTAATATTAGAATTTATTTATGTTACTGTAAAAAACTCAATGAATACGTAGTGTAATGACCGTTTTAGATTAAAATTTAATAGATGGTATTTTTTGGCATTATAAAATATACGTAGTTATGTTTCACTTTAGTACTTAATTTTCTTAGAATAACTGTAAAACATAATGTGATGTTTTGTTTACGCATCTAAACCAACACATTTAATGTATATTTTAAAGGTTATTTTTAATGCATAATATGCGCATATTTTATTGCAAATAATTCCACTCTTTACTAACTCAAAATAGCTCTTTGTTTATTATATAATAATATATTCAACAGCAAAATGTGTACACTACTGTATAAAAGTATGACATTTCCGTAACACTAGCTTCTTATAACCGTATATTTTATTGATTAAATACAGTTATTACAAACTACAATCCTTAAGAGCATACTACGGTAATGGCAAGAATTGTCTGATTTTGTTACAACCAGAAAAATGTCAAGGCTCTGCAACCGATTTAATTTGACGTATATTATACGCGTTGTTTATTACATTGGCTGCAATTCGATTTTCAGGTAGGCGACTCTAAAAGCCAGGAGGGACAAGGTAACAAATATACTGGTTTATTTAATTTTTGATGCCATGGTTGCTTAAGGATCCCCTTAAACGAAGTAAAATTTGGCAACACTGTTCTGTTTATTTCAGTAAACAGTACAAACACGATAGAAATGTTATGAGCCTCCTTTATGTTGTTTTTCATTCTTAATAAATATCTAAACGGTTTATTCATAGTTTCTTGCAATTTTGTACAAGAGTAGGATTAGGATTGAGTAGGATTTTTCGAGATTTGCAATAGTTTTAATCGTTACCTAATGTAAACGTTAATAACCTACTTTTACATTTGCGTTTTTGTTTTTAGATAATAAACAACATATCCAAGATTGAAATAAGTTGAAAAAATTATTAAAAAAATGTTAACAATGTATCCAAACAGTGCAAAAATAGAGTAAAAATACAATAAAATCAATTTAATTTTTTACGTCATATGTTAAAATAAATGGAATTTATTCGCCTTATTACAAGTTAAGCTTTTTTAAGAATATAACGCACATAACCTCACTCTGAAGATTTTTCTGAGTTATTTACAAGTAGAACAGTGCCAAAACCCTGCTATTAATTTCTTTTATCGTATATTACACGTGTTGCCTTTTACATTGGTTGCAGTGCAGGTAGATGACAGGTAGACAGCAAATCGAATAACTGTAACGGTTTGTCGATGTAAAAACTTACATTTAATTTTTAATTCATCAGTTGCTTCACGATCTCCTTAAACTAAATACAACTTGGCAACAATGTTATTTTCAAATTTCAGTAAACAATACAAACACGTCAGGAATGTATTGTTTGCAGGATTTTTTTTGATTTGCAATAGTTTTAAGCGCGAATACTGAACGACTTTTGCGTTCCTAGTAGTAAGCTTGTTTTTTCAAGAGTAAAACATGAAACATTAAATTAGTTCTGAGTTTTAACAAAATCTAAAACAATATATCTAGAAATAAAAATTAAATTGTCGTCTACACTTGGAGATAACACACAGTGCCTGTGAAATCACTCGGAAAGCCGTTCAAAAAGCCGATAGATAGGATATTACACGCAAGATTACGAACGAACAATCATAAATTCTCGTGCAGCTCATATCATTTGCACAGCAAATTTGTTAATTGAGCAAGCTGTGTTTAACGCGATGTCATAAAGCACAATTAGCGGCCTTGTGTGGCCGAGTGGGCTGCCAGTGTTGCCCTGCACTTGCTTTTCAGTACTGGGGTGTGAACTCCGCTATTAACGAGCCTGAAGATAAATTTCACGTAGTTTTTCCACTTTGCAACAAAACTGAACATTACGCGTTATCTCTTAATGACCATTAACTCCGGCCTGCAAAAAATTACATTGTTCTAGAGCCTTTGTTTCCTCCTTAATTAATACGCGAATTAAGGGAAAAGAGCGAAATAATTACATCCTCGCAGGATAGCGCAAATGGGAACTTCTCCTTTGTGTTAGCCATAAATACGGTTACTTAAAATGAGAAATGTAAATCTCACTTTCTGAAAGCAAAGAATTAGTGTTTTTCATATAGGCATGGACGTTAACATGATACGATAAATAATATCGACTCTCGGGATATTATTTTATGCGGAGCGGAGGGAGGAAAGTGAACGAACATTGCGAGAATGTGCATCATAGGGGGCGCGCATAACGCACTGCCATACAACCTGGACTTATAAATTATTTGCTCCATAATATGTATAAGTCTTACTTTATAATTACCGGCTACATATTATTAACAAATTATTTCAAATTCCTTTCCTCTTGCCTTTGAGAATCCCGACTTTTGTTCATTTGCTTTTTTTCCAAAATAAAATGACAAATGACCACCGGTAACGAAGATAACGATCGTAACTGAATTAGCTTTATAATTAAGAATGAATACTCAGTAACTCGATGTGTATCCTTATAATGTTTCTATATAAACCTCGTATGTTGATAAATAACCAAATAGAACTAAAATACAAGTTCCACAATGGCGAGTTTGCGGTGGAGTATTTCCTGTCGTAATTTGCAGGATTAACTTGTATTTATACAGAAAATCGGTCTTACAGATCCAATTTATATAATGTTTCTCTAGATATTTAAGTTAATTTGACATCAGTAAAAGTACAATATTGTACGAATTAATGTGAAAACGGTGAATTTTCAATATTTCTTATGATGCCAACTGTGCTGTCTTCTTCTTTTTCTTCTGTGTATAGCACAATGACCTGTTAACTACCTACAATGGAGTAGGTTCTATAAACCCTTGCACTTATACCGGGCAGGAGACCAGCCTATCCCGTCCAACAGAGAAGAAAAGTTCCGCTACATGGTTTACGACTGTCAAATATGTTCGTATGAAAACCGGGACCGACGGTTTTGTACGTGCTCTCCGAAGCACTGTTGTGTCAATTCTAACAATTGTTTTCTCGTAAATCACACAACTTCTAATTCAGCATCTCATCGGCGCCAGTGTGAGATGTTTTGTTTTATGTGTTTGTGTCGTTTTGGGAAGAAATATTAATATTTATTAGTTTTTCGTGGTTTCCCGACGCCGTGCAAAAGGGAAAAAATCATCACGCAGAGAAAAATTTCTCGAGAGTATTCTATTACTCCAGCAGATGTAAGTAAGATAATAAAGTAGAAAAACTAGATTGTTGAAGTACACTGAAGAAGAAAATGTGGAAGGAAAAGGAAGACAACTCCTCTGGATGTATCCTTTCTTTGTTAGTAACATACTGAACTCCAGAAATACGAGCTGCGATCTTCAGCAAAACTTAGAAAGGGATGGAGTGAAATTTCATAACTCTGCAGTTTGTTGATGACTCTTAGAAGGTGGAAGAAAAGTCGTAATATCGCAAAAAACAACTCCTCGCGGCTGCTATGATGAAAAAAAAGGCTGGCTTGGGCCAAAATGTATGTCCATTGGACTGAAGAAAACTGGAGGAAAGTTTTGTTCGTCGATGAAACACGCTTTCTAGTGCAAGGGAACCGATCAAAGTTCGTACGAAAGACTGCGGACGAACCGCTAACTGCAGCTTATATGGTCCAGATGAAAAGGATATTCTAGGGCTGCTTTTCATATATGAGAACTGGAAAGCTTATACCAATTGAAGGTATGATGAACAGTGAGAAGCAAAAAGTAATTTTAGAAAAATGTTTGATCATAGAACTAAAAAAGTCCAAGCAATCGGTGAACCGATCTTTCAACAAGACTCAACTCCGTACCACATCTCCAAGGTGATGCTGAAGTACCTATATCAAGGACGAAGGGGTTACGTTTCGAGAGTGACCTGGAAACTCACCAGACCTTAAGCCTACTTGTGGTTCATATGCAAGGCTAGATTACAAAAGGTGGACTCTCGAAATCCAAAATGATCGAAGCTGTGATTAGGGTGTGGATACGGCATGAGCAAATTACGGCAAATTAGAAAAATGTAGTTGACTCAATGTCAAGACGAGTTCAGGCTCTCACTAAAGCCAAGGGAAGACATATTTCCTCTTAAATAACGCTAAACGAATTTTATAATAACGTCTAAATAAAATTTTCTTTCTAATGAACGATATTTAAGAAAAAACTATCTAGGTTCAGTTTGATCGCTTGTTAGTTTACGGGGGTAATACATGTTCATATACGCATATATCTAGCACTAGTTGCAGAGTACAATCCATTTATAAATGACAAATTTTTTATTGTTGCCTTTTTTAAATATGACATAAAGCTGAGGTTCTTCGTTCTATGAGAGCTTTTGCACAACACTACGTTAAAAATAAGGTAACTTGATCACCCAGTTACCTAGTATAGTCCGTCTCAGAGGTATAGCTGACTACCTGATCAATACAAAACTGTACCGCATCTATTTTCATAGATTTTCAATATTTAGGCAATTTACTACAGAATTAATTCCTTAATCATCTAAATTATCCAACATAACTTTAACTGGCAAGGTTACACTGCCAAGATGAAATTAACTATATTAGCTTACTTATATTTTCATTCAACTTAAAATGCTTTCTGCTTAAGCTTAAAATTGTTTGTTCGGCCTGGATGTGTCATACACCAGCGATTTCCTAATTACGTTATCTATGGTATACATCGCATTCCCAATGCAATAATGCAGTCCCAATGATCATTTGTAGGAGTATAAAAACTCCATGGTATTATTAATATCTATTGCCTTTTAACAACTAGTTGGTACCGTGTAGTATACAAATTTATTTTAGGTTGCCATTATGTCAAACCGTAAATTAAATTATGAAGATTTTGGAACGAGGCATTATCAGGTGTTACACCTTAAATGTGGACAAAAACCGTTCAATACGCTGAAAAATTAATTCAACAGCGGAGGGAACGGGGACGTGTGATTGAGAGAAATAAATTGTAATTACTTTACGTTTGGATTCAAACTCCAATTATACTGTTGATAGTGATGATTATGATATACAACTGCTTGTTATATAAGTTAAAGGCGTAATCCAGGATCGACCCCCGAGTCAGCTCCATGTCAGATGATGACGATGATGATGATGAGAACGGTTAGGAATGCTTAAAGAAAACCTTTACAATATTTATTTTTGTGAAATGTAATTTTTCTTCAATCTATGATAAGAAATTGTTTAAGACTGAAAACCTAGTAGTTTTCGGTATTTAAATTTCCACATATGTAGATAGAATAGAGCAGTAAGAAATATGAATTGATTATTTTGATTTCAAATCTATGTTTTCATTCCTATTGATTTCAATATCTTGATGTAGATGATATGTAAAATTATAGTAGAGATCACAGTAGTTAACAACTTCGCAATAATTGGCTGGTTCACTGTTTTCTAATTATTACAAAAAAATCCATAGTTTTAAAAACAATAGACCCGTATTTTTAATTTTCAACAATTATTAATATCTTCTGTCGGACAATTATATTAATTTTAAATTTTCTGAATTAACCCTTTATAAAGGATGCGAAGCGATGTTAACAGAGTTTTCCAAGATTACAACTTACTAAACTCTGTAATAACTATATTCGTCAAAGCACACACAATTATTCTAGTCTACTTCTAAAATACATATACCAACAAAAATGCGCGTTGTTGTCAGAAATAAGAAACCTAATACTTGCTTTCATTTCATATCTTAGTTTAAACATGGGTGACGCAACTCTAGTCTAATTCCAAATTCCAATAATCGACTAAACATTGAACCGTATCTTTTGGAACATAGTTTATTTCTTAAGAACCTCTTCGTCCTACTGCTGGGCACCGGCCTCTTCTCTGCCACATACTTCTCCTCGCGTTAAGGTGGAAGCACGGAGGACCTACAGTTTAATATAGAATCCTAACTTCAGAAATTCCAGAGAAGGTTTTTGGCATTAACACCCCACGGTTGTCAACCGGATTGGGGAATTATGTGTGGTGGGTTGCTGTATAAAGTTTTTATGAACTGCAAGCTTTATACTTTACCTTCCAAAAATCATGGCAATTTTTTAAATAAACGTGATCTGAATGGACGTTTCAGTTTATTCTACAACTACACCAATGTATGTCGTGTTCTTTTATTTCATAATAATATGCGTGGAAGTTCTAGTGCAGTATTATCTCCGCTACCATCGATACTCTTTAGCCAGCGAAAGCGGCTGTCATGTAAAACACATTGTTGTAACAGGAAGGCATCCAAGTGTCAAATCATGATAAATAATAACATATAAAACCAGCATAACAGCGCCGCTTCAAACACAACGTGGATATTTGTTAATTTCTACTGAGAGAGAAACTTCGAGTTTCATCAGATATTGTGCCAAATGTGTGTCCGCTGTAAATGGTCAACCGTTTGAAAATAAGGATTCATAAAACGAAAGCTAACTGTTATCGGTCTTTAATTGATTAATCTCATTCCCTGTTAATAAAGCAATTTAAGATAGTGAAATGCTGCCCACAGCATAATGGAATCGAATTGTCTTAATTGAAACGAACCCTACACACGTATGATTATTATTTATGTTATTTTGACAGCACAGACATTGACATTTCTTGAACTTGGTTGTGATCCCATAATGATTAATTTTTTTAAATTTCTAAATATAGTACTAATTGCAAAATCCACCCTTAATTCTTATATTTTAGAGGAAATAAAAGACCATGAATGTGTTTGTGAATAATTATTGAAGGCGGCAATTTCAGTTGCTGAATGAATTTGTAATTAACAAAGCTTATGTATATAATTCCGTTGATTTACTTGGTGTTTATCTGAAATCACTCCAACATTCCTACCTATTAAACGTTTCTCTGATCCGGATTGAAGATAACGCCAATCCAGTTCAAATTCCGCAGGAGTTTACTATTTTTGGTTATATATGGTAACATTCCCATGGTTTATAGTACAAAGAGCTTCAAAATGTATTAGATTTCTAGAAGCATGTAAGTAAAGACTATACAGGTGCGTTACTAAGATCCAGAAAAACAGATAAGCAAACAAATCCGTTCCCATCAGCAAAGTACACATGCATTCAACGACACCAATAAGTCGTTTTGGCATAACATTCGAGCAAGTAAGACACGACGACCATAATGAACATAACAATTTATTCGTTAGACGACCACTAACTTACGCGTTTAACTACGAATCCGGACACGTGTCTAAGTTGTGCTCAAGTCTGCAGCTTGTGCTCTGACAACAACATGCGCAACAAGCTTCAGTCATTAAATATGCAAGTATGCAAAACAAGCCCACAACCCTAAGCTGGTTTAGTGCAAGTGATATTGCTCTAACTCGCTGCTGCAACTTCGAGATCGAAATACAGCATTTAAGCATTGCATTTCTTACGTGCCGTTCTACTAACACCAAACTAGTTTAAGACAGTGTTCATCAAAAATGACAAACAACTTCGGAAATTATCTATACATTTTATCAACTGTACAATTGTACAAACATTTTGAGGTGTTTTTAAAAATGATGGTGTTCTCAAAGGCAACACCATCATTCTCAGCCGCATCGCTTACCCCTAACTCAGAATATTTCATGGTATTAGCGAAAACACCCTGGTCCAGCTTTGAAAGAATTCTTCCAGTTATATACTAAGGTGCGACTTACACCTTGGAATATAGAACTTTGAGTAGCAGAGCTTCAAATCTCAGAAATCTCAAAAATCAATATATGAAAATGCTATTGATTTTGCAAGCAGCAATTGAAGACACATCACAAATCATGCTTTATGATCCACATATATATTTAAATATGGTATATCTACTTACAAAAATATTTAATGTGAATTCTATGTGTAATGTTCTGATGATCCATTAAAACGCTGCATATACTGGAATATCGAATTTTATTGAAGGGATATCTTAGAAATGTTTCCAAGAATTACTTAAAATAAGGGTAAACGTACTTCTGGTAACGCAATACCTTCATCACCAAATCATAGTAATATATCCAAATTTGGTCCGTAGTAACAATTTACTTCAAAAAATCATCTTCATCCCCCTTAAAACTATTGGAAATTAACCACAATGTCACTCGTGTTAGCTTCTGAATCAGGCACTTTGAAAATGGGTTTGGAGAAGCTTTTCTCGTATCCAAACGATACTGATTTTGATAGAATCGGAGAATATTATTCCTCCGTTACGGGTTTATTATTGTCTTGATAATCTAATATAGATATCCGAATTTATTAAAAAAAACTATAAAAAAAGTTTCCTGCTAATCTTTAAATACGAAACTTCCATGAACAAGTCAAACCAAAAGTGTTTTCATTTCCTTCAGTGTTGTTTTACTTCAAAATCATAGCAATACATCCAAGTTTGGTGCACAATATCAATTTGGTTCAAAAAATAATCATCATCTGCCTTAAAACTATTGGAAATGAACCATGATATCACTCGTGTTATGCTTTGATTCAGCCACTTTGAAAATCAGTTTGGAGAAACTTTTCTCATATCCAAACGAGACTAACCAATGTGACACTCTTGTTCATGTCTCAACTATACCTTTTAGCTGTATTTAATAATTTGCCAGTGTTATTTCATATAGAACTTTGATGGGTTTACATAAGAAGTGGCCTTCTCGGTTTTCCTGAATTTTTAGCATTAAAGTGTCCTTTCTAAAACGTTCATTCTTTACAGGGGGGTAAGGCAACTGTTTTCTATTGGAAGCCTTCCTTTCCATATCTTCATAGCTTCTGCTTCCTATGTCTTCCATGATTTGTCTTATGTACCGAAGGCGAGGTCTTCCTTTCGGGATTTCCCTTCTACTGTACCGTCGATAATTGGCTTTAACAGCCCTTCTTTTAGAATATGTCCTATTATTCGATCTCTTCTTTTTACTATGTGCTCCCATATTCTTTTTCTGTCTCTTATTTGTGCTAACACTTCTTCATTTGATTTCCTTTGTTTCCAGCTGATTGTTAAAGCTCTTCTATAGCACCACATTTCAAGTGCTTCTATTTTCTTTCTATCTGTTTTGCTAATCGTCCAAGTTTCACACCCATATAACGTTACATTCCATACGTATGTTATAACAAATTGTTTCTTTGTTTCTATTGATATATTATTGGAAGTCAGCAATTCTATTTTATGGTAAAATGCCTCTTTCGCTTGAATAATCCTGCTGTTTATTTCTTTTGTATTTCTTCCGTCGTTTGTTATTATACTTCCTAAGTATGAGAATTCACTAACTGCTCTTATGATCTCGTCGTCTATTCGAATGTTGTCTATTATTTGGTCTGTTTTCCTGCACACCATCACTTTTGTTTTATGTTTGTTTATTTTTATATTATATTTTCCCTGGAATATCTTGTCCATGTCTTTCAATGACTGTGTCAGTTCTTCTTCCGATTCGACAAATAATGCTATGTCATCAGCATATCTAATTGTATCGATTTTCTCTCCTTGTATAGTTATTCCTGTTCTTGCTGCTTCTCCAAAATCATTTATTGTTTTTTGAATATATATATTGGTTTAAAGTAATGGCGGGAGACCACATCCCTGTCTGACGCCTTGTCTAATTTGTGCTTCTTCCAGTTCTTCCTAAATAGATATCATCTCTTTAATATGGTGGAAAACTATATCATCCTGATTTTTCAAAGAAATCTATACGTACAATATTTTCAGTGGATTGAATTATCTTTAATTTTTACATTGTTCCAAATGGCGAATACCAATTGTTGAATACCAAAAGTTTCCACCTATATTAACTTCCGGTTGTTTAATATTATTTCTGCTTCTGAAATTCATGTTTTACGATACAAGTAAGATACACAGATTACTCTTACAATTTTGGATCTCTGATTATACTAGTTTGCTCAGACTTTCAATAACCTACACGTTGTTTTAATAAGTCAAATAATCAAGAATCTTAAACAAGCAACACGAGCTCCAGTTTACAAAGAGTTTAACCCAAGATCTATAAGCGGTCTGTATATATGGGTAACGTATAGTCGTAGTGCGACCTTCAACCTCCGAACACTATGCATCACTGTCAACCTACTCCATGGACCCGTACTTAATTTACTCTTAGAATGTGCCCAATGAATGTTTTAATGCTTTCAGCGTATTGCTTTTAGATGCAGCGGATAAAGCCGGGTATGAATTTGCTTAAAAGTTACGTAATCCGTATGCAGAGAATTCGTATTAGAGTAGGGTACTGATTAGACGTCAGTCTTAAGCCGGGCGAAACGAGAGAATTATTAATTCTAAAATGTGCGTAGTTAAAATTCCTTCTACTTATTGCCGAGTAAATTATTGTATTAAAGAATCTAGGAAATACAAGAAGGCCAACAAGCTTATGATTATGTTTTCTTGTTCTACTGAAACTGAATGATGCTGCTAATTTTTCTTTGCAGTGTAGATGAATAAGTGAAGGTTGCAGAAGCACGTAGGAAGATTATTTAATTTTTCCTCATGCAAAAAACGTGAAGGAAAGTGTGAACCTCATATGTATTTAGAATAAGAAGGACCCTAAGCACGTATCGTATATAAGGCGTTTAGAAAGCATGGATCGTTTTGAACACTCTGAGATTATATTAATTACCATTAAACCAATCTTTCTTGTTTTTCAAATGTTACTAGATATACAATTGCGGGAAAAACATAAATAAGGAATGTTGTGCCACAAGAATATCCACGTACACCTCTAAATGTTTCTAAGATAATTCTAATTTAATGCAGTAATGAAATATCAAATATGAAATATGGACAAACTGAAGGATGCCGTTTCCAGGATATAAATAGAAAAACAAATAAAGTTTGCATTTTAATGCAAACAATTATTTAATTATGAAGAAGCCGTATACGACTGTGAGTACGGATATTTCTTCATAATTAACAACTGGCATTTCTGTATGACGACATTAGTGTCAGATTGTCAGGGCGTCTGATCAATGAACTACATGCGTGCAATTATTTCCCTCAATGATATTTATCGTTTTATACATTATTACTTCTAGGCTAACCTAACACTTGATACGTAAGTGTCCATCTATGGTTAAAACATTTCCTACTACACAAGTTTACCTAATTTTAAAACTGCTCAGTGCTCTTTGAAGGTATGGTGAGACAGGATTACTGCTCTGTTTGAAGTCTTTAGAGAGAGTGTGATGTAATTTTGGTTACATACAAGAAAAATCCTTCAAATTCTTCTAATATGCTTTTGGTTCATTCCCGTATAGTACCTAGTTGAAATACATTTATTGTACCTACTTTATCAGTAGTTCTTAAAATATTGCTACAAACAGATCAATATAATATACAGGGTTTCCATAAAAGAATGCCGGAATTTCAAACGAGAGTATATAGCAGATAATTTATTTTATTATCATACAATTCGATTTTTCGTTCAATTATTTTGTTTCTATAGACGTGCGTTTGTTTACTTTATTTACAATAGCTGTTTGGCAGTTCTTAAAAATTGCAACAATTCAACAGAAATCATCATGCTAATCCACCTCAGGATGAATCAATTAAGCGCTGGTATAATCAGTTCAAAGAAACACTTTTCTTTGCAGAAATTAAGCCATATTGCGGCTAGACGGAGTACTTCGCACTTTTTTCCATTTTCCGGAAAGGTGGTTAGGAAGAGGCCGACCGATTCCTTGGCCTCCTTATTCTCCAGACTTGACTCCTTTGGATTTTTATGTGGGGATAGGTCAAAAGCTACGTCTACGCCTCTAAACCTTGATCACTATAAAATCTGTAGTTACAGATACAAGTTAAAAATATCTTGATACATATATACGTACCATATAAATGTGTCTAAGACTATACATATGTACACATTAGATAATTGTACGTAAATCTTAAAGGAAACAATTATACTTAATTTATTCTATTTTGTGTGTTTTGTTAAACATTTTCTCATAAATATTAACAGCCTGAATATAAATGTTCGAGTCGAATTCTTTCTCTTTTATTAAATTGATACTTAGAATAAACCGTAGGAGGTTATGATATATATATATATATATATATATGTACTGGCTCAACGTTCTTGTACATAAAACAAAAGCGCGTCTGTATTTCTCTTCCACGTTCCAAATGACTGTTTCTAATTTAAACATTGATGATCAAAACACACACCTAACCGCACATGGTATTAGAAACAAATATATTTCTGCATTCATTCTTGAGAATTTTTGTAAACTTTATGTCGACTAACTAAACAAGGTGAAGAATTACGATACTGTAAGCGGTTTCTTGTACCTACACGCTGACATATGCATTGTTGCCAAATTAAAAAATATATATTTTATCAAAAAATCCTTTTCTCTTCCACTATATGTTAATAGTTACTCAGGATAAAATCGCAGCATTGACTTTTAAAATAAGTTGAAGAAGTAGGTTTATCATAGTTGTAGACAGCTTTACCCAACCAAAAAATTGCTTAGCGAAGCATACACCTAACCTCGTACCGTTGCAGCAACAAGCATATTATTCATTTCTTGCCGACTTAATTCTTGTCGCCTTTTTTAAATTTTCTTGGTCTTAAGATAATGGGGTTGTAAACGCACTTACTTCAACCTCTTTCTTATAGCTAGTACTAGCTAACATTTACATTGTTGCCGAAATGACAAATTAACAGTTAATCCAAAACATTTCCTGCTATCTATTCTTATACGTCCTCGTAGCATATGCATTCTTGCCAAATTAAAATCTCACAAAACCTTTTTCTCTTCTACTAAATGTTAATAATTTCTCAGAATTACATTGACAACATTGATTTTTTCAAATTGATGAATTAGCATAGGTACTTCTGAGCAATGCAGAAATACGTCACTAATGTTTCTCGAGGTGGCAAATGGCTTATTAAATCAAAAATTGCTCATCAAAGTACACACCTAACCTTATAAGAGTTTTAGCTACAATAAATTATAGAATTCATTCATTCGTTGCTGATTTAACGCTTATTGCCTTTTTTAAAAGGTATTGTTATTACGAAAATAAGATTGAAAACGAACTTACTCTAAACATCTTCTTGGACGTACTCGTTAGCATATACATTGTTGCCAAATTGAAAAATTAATAGTTAATTCAAAACATTTACTGGTATTTATTCTTATACGTGCTCATTAACACAAGCATGGTAGCCACATTAAAATTTATCATATAATCAAAACATCGCAAACAAACAATTCGCAACATGTTTTAAATTAGTGTAATTAGTGTACTTATAATTAATAACAGAAATACGTAATCTTAGGGCTGTAAATAGCTTTATCGAACCAAATTGCGTAGAGTTTTAGAAACAAACTTAGAATACATGTATTCCTTGTCGGTTTATGTAAGACTTCTTTCTTTGTTGTCAAAACTAACTTACGGTAGGTAACGTTTTTCTTGTACGTTCTTGCTAAGATATGCAATGTTGCCAAATTGGAAAGTTAACTGTTCATCCAAAATTTTTTCTGGCATCTATTTTTGAATTTACGTTTAAGTTAGCGGAATTATATAACATGTATGAAAAGCATGTTAGTAGTTCTGGAAATTTTAGGAATTGGAGAACAATATTAGCTATAATTTAATAAATGGTATTTTACTTGTGAATAATCAACGCCAACGTATACAACAACGCTGTCTGGTGGTTGTGAGGATACTGGTCCATCATGAAGTTAGCTTTTGTAATATTTTCGGTCAGGACATTGGTGACGTATTTCCTTCTTACTGGAGACGTAGTATCCAGGCCTATTTAAATACCTATTAATTATATACTAATCGAATCTTTTAACCATTGCAGTAAAAATTAGGGAAGAGAAAAAGAATTTTGTATGCTGGTAATACATAATCTAGTAAACAAGCCCATTTTCTTATGAGCAACTTAATACAGTATTCTGGAGTCTTACGTGCAAAATCTTAATTAAAACTTATTTTCTTCTTCTTCTTCTTCTTCTTCATTTCACGTAGTAGGCATTTCATTGCCTGTTCCGTCTTCACAATTTTATTGTTGCCATCTTTTCCGTCTACCAACATCTCTTCTTCCTATTGGTTTGCATTCCAGGATTTGTTTGGGAGTGCTATCATTCATTCTAGAGATATGTTGTATCCACTTCTCTTTATTTTCTTCTATTCTTTCGTTTATCGAGTATCTGTTTAATTCTGTCTGTCTTCGTGACGTATTTGGTCTTGTATTTTACATCTCTTCACTCTTCTTAAGAACTTCATCTCAGACGACTGTATTCTGCTGAAAACTTTATTTAAAAACTGTTACATTCAAGTTCACGTTCTGAACTATAGATGTAACTGACTTAAGTCAAAATACATTTCACGTAAGAGAAAATTAAGAACTGTCTATACTTAAAAGGTACACATTCTGAACGGTAGATTTTACTGACTAAGTCACAAAATACGTAACGAAAGGACTGTGCAAAAAATAATTAATGTTTAAATGGTTACACTTTATTGATCAATCAAATTCTTGCGAAGCCATCCTGGAGTAGATGTACCTAAATGTATATACATACAAAGCAACCTATGGTAGCTTCAAAGAAAATACAAAAAGAAATTTTATTACCTGAAAAGGTTAAGATTTTATAAAAGTGCAGCATAAAATGCGTTACCAATAAACTACTGAACCGACTGCAGTCGTCCACTTATCTTTTATTATATCGCGCAAACCTTTTAAAATTAATTGCATGCAAGAACGCCGTTATTTTATTACAAAATTAAAAATATAATACACAGCGCTTGGAGATGGCAATCTTTAAGAATGTTTTCATGATATCACGTATAGGGTCAGAGGAAATTGCACGATAATAACATGCTGGCCCTATATTTTAAACACTATTACGAGCCATATACCTAAAATGTACTTGCGCCATTAAATTCATCCAAAATTTTTGCACGAATTTGTTATATTTCTTAATTTTCCTAATTTTCTCTATTATTTCGCCAACGGGCAACGTCTTCGGAGCTTTAATTGAATGAGTTTACTGACTCTTGTTCAAGCGTAATATATTGTCGTTCGGGGTCTGCAAAGTTCAAGTAACCATTCGTATGTGATATAATCTTTATAATAGTAATTATAATTTTTATAGAACTGCTAGCTAACTATACTATAATTACAAAATGTGTAACAAAAATGACAGATGTTCTCCGCCCCTGCGATCACTGTTGGTTATTAGAAGATATCGTCACGTATTACGTTTATTGCATCTAAAATTGGATACATTTTCAGTTATTATTAAACAACCGCAGTCTCTACTAACTATGGTAAAATGCATCTGCAATATTTCCACAGATCTTATAAAATCATTAATTAGAACTGTTTATAATTAAAACGAAAATAAAAAACTATAATTACCCAAGTAAAGCTAAAACTTTTTATGGAACAAAAGCAAATAACAGCCTCGGCGTGTCAATATGAAGTACACGGTAATTGCACAAAACTTGATAGACATAATTATTCTAATTAAAATTTTGATAGGCTTCTTTACGATCCAACGCCCTCCTTCCTTCAATTGTTATACATTACGTACCTATACAGTTTATTGCTACGATATTAAATAGTTAGGATCGTATTACATCTACAACGTGCATCTAAAGATAACATTCTGATTAGTTCAGCTTATTAGTTAAAACTATAGTAGTTTATTTATATTAGCAAATTAAACAGCTACATCTAAAACCATTTCAGCATGCTACTGGTATAAATCTCAACCTATTCAACTGCTATTGATGGATCATGGACTTGCCTAGTTAGTTACCTTCTCACTCTATGAAACGTTCTATCATCAGTTACATACCTAGTTATATACAGTGAAGGATTTCTCAATATGCTGATTAAAGCTGCAGCCTATGGCATCAAGATTTTTGGGGCCTCACAAGGAGGATTCAACAAATAAAATAAATTACTGTAAATGAAAAATAATCAGACAGTCATGGATATTTAGAAAATATCCAGGAAAGACAATATATAAATATATAATAGGAGTATTATTTTTTACAGCTAATACAAAAAGTTACTATTTATTTAATTATAAGACATAGCAAACTTTTTAGAAAGAAATGTATGTCTGTTTGGTTACGTTCGCCTAAAACGCTCGTTGTACCACCTACCACTGTATGGTAGCCCCTGACTCCTTATTTAGACCTACGTTGCATTCAATTTATATACTTTGTTCGCCGAAACGATGGACTTGATTTGTCATAAAAACAAGATATGCAGTAGGAATAATCAAAAAGAACAACAAAATTTACAGATAAATTTGCGTTTTTACCAAACTGTGATATTACCAACTAAGAAGTCATTGAAAAGATAGATGTTTTATTAAAATAATACCATGAAGATATAGACAAGGAATTGTGTAATACATTGAAACATTTCTATATATACAGCGTGGTGATAAAGTTCCGCACCACATCTGTTTGGTTTTTGATTATCTACGTTTTGGGTTAGTTCCAGCTCTAGCACTTATTTTTCCAAACACGTAAGATCCTAATATGCCCTACCCAAGCATTTGGTTTCAGCAAGTTGAAACTTTTCTCCATTAGAACGACGACAACCATTTGAGTGGCCTGCGCGATCACCTGACTTAACGCCGCCAGATATCTTTCTATGGGGTCATGTGAAGTCGTGAGTTTACATTAGTAGCCCAAACAAGTTAGACGATTTAAAGCGTCGGATTCGTTTATAAATGAAAAGTATCTTCGTATTACCTTCAGAAGAGGATTGAAAATGAGATCGAAGAAATGGAAGATCAATGCGGATTTCCCGCGGCAAGATCATGTGTTGGTAATATATTTTTTGTATAGCAAACAATAGAAAAACGTAAAGCTAGAGACTTGCCCACTCACCTTATATTTGTTGATCTGGAGAAAACTTACGACACTACTTAGTACCAACTCCATCTTAGTACCTTCTCCTGTTACAACTATATCCAAGAAGTACTGCAAGAGTGGAGAAGACGAGTTTCAGGAATGGGGATAGAAATTGATGATCGTTGTATGAAAGCCCTTTATTCGCTGATGATTTGGTGATTCTGGTTGATAAATATGATATGGACTTGTTTGTTTCGAAAATTAATACAAGACTATAAAAAATGGGAACTAAACATGAATATGACGAAAACAGAATATGTGGTGGTAGGACCTGACAACTGATCCTGAATTGCAGATTGAAATTGCAAATAAATAAAGAAAATTTAGAAAGTATATAAATATTTAGGCAGTATAATATCACAAAAAGGAACTTCAGAAAACGACATATACAACAGAGGTCAGTTCAAATTAAAGTGAACACCAAAATGACAATCTACAAAGCCACTGTAGCGCCAATTTTGCCATACGGATCGGAATGTTTACCAGCAAGGATAAAGAGTGTATTGAGACTTGGACTTCAAGAAAAGAGCTATCAGAATTTCAAGATTGGAACATGTCCCGAATGAAGAATGCGAATAGCAGAAGACCGGTGACCAAAGAGAGATCTAAAGTGTACACCACAAAATAGAAGTAGGTGAAGAGGAAGACCAACAACATTCTGGCTGTATGATATTAGACAGTCCAGGAGCTATAAACGAGGAAGATTAGTGTAATAAAGGGAAATGGTGATCGAGATGCGGGATGCGGCAACGTCTGTAGAAAGCCCCCTATATATAATATATATCTCTGTCTAAATACTTTGATATCCAGTAAAAACCTAACCTTCCTTTGTTCATAGTAATCTAACTGATTTGGAACATTGAATTTCCATTGCATATACATAGCACTGGCCAATGTTTACCTACTTCAGATAAACGCAATAGTCCCTATACTTCGATTGCCCCAATTTCATAGTTGTATAGCATAGCACATTTCCCACAGCAGTTTTTCACGAATTTCGAAATCCTTTACATTCTGCTTACTCAAACCTGCTTCTTCTTTTAATAACATCTCCATGTTTGATCGTGAAATACTCGATAAAAACATTCCGAGCTGTTCACAAATCGAACAGTGGTGAAGTTAATTGTAGTCTTTGTAAGGTTCCATGCCGATTAGAATCGCCTGTATTTATTTCTTTCTCATGCAATATTAACACATCAATAGAGTAATTTGCTACGTTTATATTGTAAACTGCCCATTATTCACCACACAATATTTTACGATTGTCTGATTCTACATTATCTTCACTAGCAGTTAAAACGAAAGACCCCCGTGTAACCACTTTTCAAAGTTAAAGGTGACAATTTGCGCTAATAAAAGAGACGATAAGAGATTTTATGTTTGCACTAAACATACTGAAATTGCTACTTTTGTGCATACCATCTATTGTAATAAGATATTGTTAGGGCCTTATGAAACTTATGTTAATAGAAAATTTAAGACAGCGGAAAAATCTATGCAAAAATGAGAAGTTATTTGTGAGTAAGAAGGCAATTGCAGTTTATGACCATTTGTACATTGTAAAATTTCCTACATTCCGGGAATAAATACTGTAGTTATTTAGTACAAGTTCTTTTTGCAGACGCTGCGTGCACAATTATCATAAGTTGAACTTAGCATGAGGTTTAATGGACATAAATTAGCTAAACAACAAAATAAGAATTGCTAGCAAGTAATTTGAGGCCCAGTCATAACAAACATGTAAAGATTCATGGAGGCAAACAAATAATATGTTTAGATACATTCCTAAGTACGAGAGGTCGTAAACAGAGCTGTTAACGTGCAACATTTTATGAAAAATATTTTAAGTTCTCAGTAAGTAAGCCGCAAAGTGAGCACAAGTACCTACATATATACGTCTGCACCATAACTCTTGTACGTACGTAATTACTTTTACATCGAAGAACTTACACGATATGAAGAAGATGCCGTCCAATGGGGGCGCAGGCCTGACGATTAGAGACACTAGAAGCCGGGTTATTAACCGGGTATGAAAGTAACCGATAATAACAGTATATGCAATATCCAATCTTTGGCTGATGAGCGAGGATGTTTGTCAAAGCGACTCCTCCCAGCGACCGCATTGCAAATTGCTGGAGCTGAGGACGCCCATTATTACTGTACGTGAGCTGCTCCCCTTTGGGGGGCTGTCTGCATCTGATACGCATCCGCGCTGTTAATTAAACAAAAATGACAGTCCGGTGATTTAGTGTTAATAATTGTTAGGTTAAGTGCTCTTTGGCGGATGAAGAAACTTCATATATCCGCATACTACAAGAAAACGATTAGATTATTGCATAGTTCTATCACTTGCCACATTATAAACACATTTGTTTTCCATTTCCTTATCACACGGAGACCTTTTTTAACATATCAATGTCCACAACCATTACAAACGTTTCAAATAAAATGACACTATAATACAGGATGTTAACAGGACATAACATGTCACTAATTATTATTCGTCTTTAAAATACATCCTCCATTTCTAAGCAGATCATTATACATATTTTAGTCAGAGCATATTTAATTTGCAAACAAGATTTACACCTATGAAAAATAAACGCCAGTACCAGCAGGATTCCTTTATCAAAATTGTAGATAACCTTCAATATCTTATTTTCATATCCCTTGATCCTTACATCATTTATGCCTTGTCAATTTAGTCTTCATCTGTTTAAAGTAAAAACTAACGCATGTTTATGTTCAAAGTTAGGAAGAAACAAGAAGAGAATGATCAGTAACAACCTAATAAACACCAGGGTTCAACAAATCCCGATAAGAAGCAATCTTAGAAAGCGTCTTCGGTAGATTTAGGAAGGAAATTGGTAAACGAGAAGAAGATTCAAAAAGGAAAATAAAACCCTGACATCGCGGCAATAGATCTATGGAACGAAAAACTATCAATACAAATAATTCTCGTCTTCCAGGTTGATGGTTTGGAGTAACTTCTTACGAACTATAAATTACAACAATTAGAACAACTTTAGAATTGGAACTACTCAAGAAGATTGACGAAACTGTTTTAATTTTGCTAAAAATGGTAGAGAACTTACAAATGTCATGTCATATGTAATCACTTACAAAGCCGAAAGTTTTCGATTCTATAGTATAACTCTTTATTAGGTTTCTTCTAGTTAAAATGCTGAGCGTTATCAATGCTATGGTTAGAACCATAATTTTGACTTGCTTACAAACTACTGGACATGTAGAGCTTGCCTTCGACAGTGGAAGATATGCAAACCTTTTAGTACCTACCACAGACGAATGTCTTAAGGATTGTAATAGTTTTATACTATAACAAATGATTTTGGTAACGCAAAACATTCCAGGGTGTCTAACTAAATCAAAAACTTCTAGAAAACGTCTAAGAAAACTGTAGGTAGTGCCAGGAGGCTTGTTTTGGCAGCATCACGTAGTGTCAGTCCCATCCCATAATTTTGCAGAATTATAATAAGCTCCTCTACCGTGTACACTGTGTTCACGCCCTAGAACCGGCAACCAAACTAGAGCAAAAAATGAGGAGACATTTCTGCAAACTGCTAATTACAAAGAATTTTTTATTTAATTAGGGTTTGGCAGATGAAGTGTATTTTATGTTTAATGGAATGTGCTACCAAAAAATTCAAATATTTAACGTTTACTATGGCTATCAATAGAAAATTTGTATAGAACAGTATATCAAAAATCAAATATCTCCAAAGTAAGTCCAAACTTAGCAGGAACACTATATACAGGTTGTTACAGGGCTATCGAGTGGTAGCATTGCTTTATTTTCAACGTAACGTTGTACAAAGACTTTCTAGTATTCATATTTACTTAACGCTAGTCTGTTTCTGCTGTTAATTAAATTAAAGGTGATAATATGGTTTGTAATCAGCTTCTATGGTGTTTTCTTTTGTTTTTATTGCTTTGTATCGTTTTAAAGGGTGAAATGTATATTTAATAATCACCGCTTTTGTTTATAGAAAATATGAGAATTGTATTTATTAATTAGGTTGATTAGTTGACGCATAGTTTAAGTTTTCAGTAATTATATACTTAAATTTATGTGAAACCTTAAATTACAATTACAATTACAATTAAACGAATGTGAATTTTTTAGAGTATTTGTGAAGGTGTGAATAATGAAAAATGATCGCATTCAATATATCAGGATTTTGTTTTAGAATTGATTTTAAAATACATTTATCAAAATACATTTCGATTCTTGTAATGCTCAATAGTACAGATTACTTAAAAAAGCTACGAAAGTCTATTATTTTTTTAATCTCCAGATATGAAATGTTTAAAGACATAATACTAAAACTTAGAATGCATACATAACAGTAAGAAATTTTGTATCAAGACATTTGCTTCATAATATACATACAATGTTTAATTTAATTGGACTATCCAGATGAGTTATGTACGCCATAGGTTCCTGAGGAAGTAAATTCTGTGAATAGGTTCTTTTCGAATATTAACTGGACGTATATGGGATGACCACCTCAATCGTTAGAAAAATTGGCTGTCAAAATCATTGCAAGTGATAAACGACTGGCAACGGCGTGGTGCTCACCGTTTAGCCCCGAATCATCCGATACCATATATCTTTGCTAATTTGGTAAATTACCATTTTGATGAGTGTGATACCCCGTTATCATCTTTAAGCAGTTTTATAACAAATTATAAATAATATATATTTTACAAAATAATTATACATAGTCTCTTGTAATTTAGGCATTTAAAGATGGATACGACTTCAAAAGAAAGTGATAATAATACACTAAGGCGAATTTCTAACACATACATATGTAATAATTTAGAACTATTGTGTGTCTGCATAACTTAGCTTTATTACAATTTGAAGCTGTCAATAGATCTAATTTTACAGAATCGTACTTTACGTGTTAGCCATCCTTGTCCTTATTGACTGGGATATTGCTAGAATTGAGTTAATACTATTAGGGAAAACGCAACTAAATTCTATATACATTTCAAAAATACCCTTTAATTACAAATTTAAGTGGTCATATTAGTCGCAGATTCAACGAAATGTCTTTGAGAGGGAAACGTAAAATCAAGCGTTTCCACAAAAATTAAAGAACACGGAATTTCGATAGCTATTAGTAGTTGTTGTAAAGAAAAGCCGTTTGAATTTTCACAAAATACGTACAATTCTTGTTAGTATTTTCTGGTTTAATGCCATCACAGTACAGAACTAGGAAATTAAAGTTCAAAATACACATTATGCAACACCCACGTATTTCATCAATTTTACTTATCTTAAGGTGAGCTTTGTTCCTGAACCAGTTCGAATAAACGCTAGAGTTAAACACCTCGGCTTCATAATTAGACCGGAATGAAATCTTCATTTCTATAAACAATGCTTTATGAACTTAGTAAAAGTTTATAAAAAATATAATGGCGTGTATCGATAATAAAAAGCAATCTATTTGTACGCTTTAATTACACGGTTTTATGCTTGGGACATAACTCAGCCATGTGGAATTAAAGGCACGTTAGCTGCAGGAATGGACAATAAAACTGGAATGATAGAAACGTGATCTTGTAATTAGGAGAGGGGCGTTTCTGGTCCACCTGCTCGACTGCACCTATCATATCGGAGCCACAGTTTACATACTGCAAACTCAGGATGTACCCTTCCTTATTTATATTTTAAAAAATTGCCAATTAAACTGTAATAATTATCCATACCATTCGAACTCGTATGCGTTTTATTTCAGAAACCTGTCAGTAAACATCTCAGCTTAGATATGATTAGCTGGTAAGTATCCATATATGAAAAATTTTTGCAGTCCGATCTTCAATTAAAATTAAAACAATGTTTGTGCAACTGGTTCAGAGGATCATTATAGAAAACTAATTCATCAACACATTCAAAACGACCTTGTCCACTGCTGACATTCCCATCCATACATACTCTACAGGGAAAGTAATGGGTTGTTTGAGCAGCATCCATGTTATTGACGAAACTTTTCATGATGAAAGCAAGCCGTTGAAACGTTCATCTTCATAACTTTTGTACTCGCCCATTTATTTCTAGAGTTGCAAGTTGATGAAATGTTCCCTTTCGATTTAATTAAATATATTAGGACTATACTTCCCTTCCAAAAATTACCCTCCCATACCGCTACAACCCCGCAAACCAACAGATATTCTCATGGTTGTTTTGTCTATTGTAGTTGCGGTGGTGTACTTGACACTATAAAGCTTAACCATTGGTGCAAACAAACTTTAAATTAACTACTAAAATCCAGTTGTTGGTTCTAGAGCTGGTTTCGCAAAGATCTAATACCACAGCGATTGATGCTCTACCAGATTATAACTGCGATTTCTTAGGAAGGAAGCATGTTTACACTAATCTACGAAGAAAGAAAGTTTCCAGAAGATGGTTAAATCTTCAGGGTAGAATTAATGTAAAATTTATGTGATATATATATTGGAAACGTAGCCTCAAATTACAAGCCTTAGAAATGAATGCGCTCCGAAGAACATCATAAAAGAAACTATGAAAATAGAAGACGATATAATAGATAGGATAGGAAAAAAAGGCTGATGTGGTACGGACATCTAAACCGCATAGAAGAAAACAGATGGCCGAAGAAAATTTGGAAATGGTATCGCCGGTACACGAAGAAGAGGACAGCCCCGAAGAGCACGGGCGCAAGGTATAGAAGAGGCGATGACGAGTAGACAGATGACACACGAAGACATTCAAGATAGGAAGCAATTGCGTATTAGTTACGGGAAACGGCGAACGCTGTAACAAACCCGCTATATATAGGAAGTAAATACCAATATCGGTTTTTGAAAAAATGAACCCAAAGAAAAAGCTCCCTTATATTCATTTCCTTATATTTCATTGACTAATATCCAAATCCAAAAAGGAAGTCGCACTAGATTAGAAAAAACTATACAAAATAAGTAACAAATAACTACAATAATTAATACAGGTCAAGTGTTAATATTGCTATATTGAAAGCAACATTAAAATTTGCTTACTTGTTTGCTTCTGATTAGGTAATGAAAGTATTTACAAAACTATTTTTGTTTGCCAGTTACATATTTGCAAAGCTATCCAGGTGGTTCTCAATACATAAAATAAAAACTACTTTTACGAGTAAAATACCTGAATATATAGACTAGAAGAAACAATGGAGCCTTTGAAAGCAATGAGATAAACAAAATTCCAGAAAGAAATTGAACAAGTAGCAATTGCAAACAATAAACAATAAACGCTTCCGTTCGTATGCAAGTCATTTATCGGCTAATTTGTTGTAAAGTGATATATATTTATGTGCTTAGGAGAGCAGTTTGATTTATTATTCTTGAGGCACAATGTTTTCTAGCCAAAGGAGATTGCCCTTTCCCGGCAAGGAAACTAGGAAATTGTAGTAACCTTTTCGGGTTAAATTATGCTGTGATTATTCTGCAATAAAATTTAAGAACCGGGAGGAATTTCATTTTAAACCATTATAATAAAAATGAGTTTGCATTGAATATATAATTAAGAATAGATAGACTACTGTGTATTATACGTTCACTGTTATTTGGAGTCCCCGGCGGACATAATTTAGTTTTATTAGGTTGCCTATGCTAAACTACTGATTAAATTTTTTACATTGAAACTGGCAGTTGTCTCATTTACTACTTTTGGAGGTTTCTGATTAGTGTTATTGGTCAAAAATTACTCAGATAATGTTTTGTCGCAAATTATAGCCTCAGTTTACAAACCTTTAATGACACTTTAAAAACCATATTTAAATGTTAAAAGTGCCACCCCACGTAATTGTCAATTAAATTTAGAATAAAACATTTTGAAGCGGAAATAGGATGTGCATCTAATTGTTTTGCTGATATAATGGGCGTTCTATGTTACAGGACATTGATACTTTGCTATTTGATATATTTAATTCACCCATGTTTGTATTTCGCTTGATCCCAATATTTAAAATGTCGCTACAATTTCACTTTCGGATTTCGTAAACATGCTAAAGTAACAAATCGGTTTATAAATGCATGTAATTTCACGCAAAAGACCTAATTTATTGCTGACAAAACAGAGTTGGTCGCACTATGAAGATGAATGGTGTGTAGCTGCAGATGTCATCGCCCATCCCGCCCACGAAACGCAGTATGTGCACTGTTAGAACGAGGAAAACGTAAAAGCACAGCTAATTTATTGTTTGTTATAGCTGAGAAATGAGAAGTATGATTATAAACGATTATAAATTATTCATATTTTTGCCTCGAGAGGGCGTTGTATTCGTGATAATATGTATACGCAAATGGTACGAGTTAAACCAAGGTTTCAATTTTTCTGGTTAAGCTTGCATGATAAATTAGTCTCTTGGTGATGAGATCAAAAGACACCCTACAATAAATAAACAATGGTATTTCAGGTTTATAGTTTTCTAATCATTATTAATAATTTTTACTATTTCAGGCGCATGATTTTTCTGCACGCAGGTGGTATTTCAAAAATTATCACAGCAGTATCAACAAAGTCTGTCATTTAGTCATGAACGATCTAAAAGAAATGAAGGCTATAACGCTGGAAACAGGCTATTCATAATATATTGTACAAAGATTCTTATCAACAAATGTAACATGAAGAAGTTTTACGTTACAACAGTTACCAATATGTTTTACAACATTCATTCCCAAAGGATGTAAATTAAAAATACTTTGGGTGAATCTTCTCCTTTGTATAATATAGATGGAAGGTGGTGCGAATTTAAATGTGGCAGGGAATTGCTTAAAACCGAGCTTGTAGGTGTGTGTTTTAAAAATTATCACAGAACTAGCAACAAAGTCTATAATTGACTCTTAAACGATTTAATATAAACAATTAAGCAGAAAACAGGCGTTTTATTGTACAAAACATCCTTACCAACGAATTCTATATGAAAAAGCTGCAATTTTTCCAAAGAACATGTATGAAGAATACTTTCAGTGAATCTTCTCCTTCGAATAACAGTTGGATGGTGGCGTGAATTTAAATGTGACACCGATTCTTGAAAAGATGCACCTGTAGGTGTGGTTTGAAAAAGATATAACAATACAAGCAACAAAGAAACAATTAAGCATGTAACCCAAGAAACAGGTTTTTCATGTACAAAATATTCTTATCAACGAATCCTATATTATATAACGTTACGTTACAACAGCTTCAATTTTTTTGCAGCATACCTGACAATTTTCATTAAGGAGGTCCAAAAGAAATTCTATGGGTGTATCTTTTTCGAATAATACAAATAGAAAGTGGCGTGAATTTAAATGTGGCAGGGATTATTGTGAAAATCAACATGTGTGGTATATCAAAAATTGTTACAACACTAGCAACAAAGTCTGTGATTTAAACCTGAAGCAATTGAAAATTAACCTTTAAGCAAATAAATCCGGAAACAGGCTTTGTGTGCCACAGCCTACAAAATGTTTGTCTATAAACTTCATATGAGACGGGTCTGCGCTACAATAGCTAAATATATATTTGTATGCGATATTTCTGTTAATTTTTCTAAAGGGAAATCAGTCTAATGTCATGTGAAACATAATTGCAATAAATGCTGGAGCAATCTCTAAAGAAAAACAAGCATGTTGAATTTCTTGGGAAGATCATATTCCAAGTTGTTGCAGTGATATTACTTGCAGCAAGAATTTATTTTTTGCAATTTTTTATGGCACCTGCAATGCAAATTCTTCGAAATCAGATTCTTGCTGGTGCAAATACGCAACGGCTTTTTCTTCCTCTCGTTTCTCACTTTTTTATGGCATCCATTTTCATAGTAGACTGCCTTTGCCTTCTTGCTCGGTCAGATATCGAATCCCTATGAAATTATCTCTCTCGTCCGCCGTTCAACTCAGACTCGGACTACCTTGACCTCAAAACTCGCGTCGCTGGGGAACTATTTTAATTACTTCGTTATGTGACGCAATCCATCAGAAGACAATGAATCATGTCGCCTCTTACAAGAATCACCGATGCTTGTTTATAATTTGCGTATCTTCAATCTTTTTAATTCGTATGACTTATTGCTTTCTGGTAACTGCATTCCGAACGGGGATTATCGCATATGGAACTCCTGTCATGGGTGTGCAACATGGCAACGTGTAAATTTTTCAGGTTAAGTCGATCGTGACTCATGCGAAACTGAAATTGTTTTCATTGATACCTGTTTACTTTGTAAACATCCTTGCAGTTTTCAGGGTCGAACACGCACTGCTATGTACGCATGGAACTTGGATAAATAGTGATTGTTGTAAAGCTTTCTTTGGCTGAAACGCGAAGTAGTGGTGTTTTTCTTACTACATCAGCTAATTTCAAATGTATTAAGACATTGAGCTATAATTCAACGGCAATAGTACAGTATGCTCTAGAAAGAAGGGTTGATTATTGTGTCTGAGCCAGACACTATAGTATAGTTCAGTTTCTATGGTTATTTTACTCTCGACATAGCATCCTCAGAGATTAAGTCCCTGCTAGCTGTTTAGGGTCGTCGTTTGGATTACTTGACAGACCTAGATGGATTTTATACAGGTTATACTAAAAGTTTGAATATATAAGCTTCATAGGCTATCTTAATAGACTCTAGTTATCACTGCATTGGAGTTTTTGCTTCATATATGAAAACTAACAAAATTCCACCTAAATAAAAAATTGTAGATATTTAGAACCACTAGTAGATATATTCAAAACAGTTCACATTACACGTACTATACCGCTTTTTTACATTAACACATGCTATCCTTATTGTTATATTAATTTCGGATGCACCTACTATAAATACACTATTGTCTATGTGTAATCAACTTAATGTGCTTACAATAAGTATACTGCTACGAGTTTTTATTAATTTTTTGTTTTGTAAGTCTGCACATATTTCCGTTGAGGTATCCAATATCAAATGTCTAAGTATGTATATTCGTTCAAACTCGTTCAACGTTTAACCTTATAAATTGCTTGCTTACGTAACGAAAATTATATGTTAGATCAAGGTTAACGTACTAAGGGCACACCACGGAACATAAACGATTCTGATAAATTTGCTGTCTTCCATTAGGATGAAGTTGCGGGTTACTAGCAACCTTAACTGGATTTTCTTTACGAAAATTAATAGCAAATTATTTAAATATTAGATAAAACCCCTTTTTGCATAATAGAGACTTTAATTATATTGATTAGTATTAGTTAGATAGTATTAATAAGTGGAAAATCGAAGCGGATCAAAAGATGTCTTAATAGTAACTCAAATAACATTTGAAAATGTTGAAGTGTTACTAAGGGAACTGTTTGAAAAACTAGTACATAAAAATGGGGTCTACCATAAGGCCCGAACCTCATTTTTTTCTATCAAATTACTTAATACAGGAATTATTTAAATAGCAATATATAATAATAACAATAACTGTAATAACAAGCACCTAGAATACTATTCAAATACCAAAAATAAATTATAGTAATAAATAATATTAAGACACACGAAACATTCAAACAAATCTTACTACGTAATGTATGACATTGATAATATACCAAGTAACATTTTTGTATTACCAAGAATAACACAACAAGGAACATAAAGTTGTAATATAATGTCTGCTACAAAGCCAAAGTAATTAAAATTTAAAAAATATTGTACATTAAAAACAGCGCTAAAAGGAGCGGCAATTATTTAAAAGAAGAATGTCATAAACAGAAATAATATAACAATTATAAGATAAGATTAGGCGAATATATATTGATATTGATATTTCACAATACCTCATTTTAACGTAACCTTTCATCAACAGCCTTTCCGTCCCACTGCTGGGCATCAGCCTCTTCTCTGCCACGTGTTCCTCCTCAGCGCTAAGGTAGATACACGTAGAAAACGTAACCTTTAGAGGTCAATAAATGATAAATATTAAATAAATCAATATTACTACACAGTAAATACTTTTAATTATGTTGACAACAAGTCACAAAGTGTGGTGGTAGCTCAATAGCTGAGGAGGAATATGTGGTAGAAAAAAGGCCGATGCCCAGCAGTGAGACAAAAAGGCTGTTAATGATATGATATCAAAAAAAGAAAATTTAAAGGCACTATAAGTAATTTAAAATAATAACCTGTGCATTATCAAAACGTTATTATAAATATATTTGATAATTGAAATATGAAAAACGGTTCTCCATAAAAGAAATATATTGTTATTATTTTACATTAACAGTAAACATTATAGAACAAAGTGGTTATGATAGCATTAGAACAATGTTTGCATTATTTGAAGGTCAAAAATACACAGTTAGAATGTATTTTTATTACAATACAGCAAAAAATAGAGATTGCCATTCATATAAATTTATTATTATGTACTTATAGTTCTTTGATCTGTATTACCAAATATTAACACCGTATTTATCAAAATGCCTATTATTATTTAGTATATTGTTGTTCATTAAATATTAAATTTCTGCTATATTTATTTTGCTTATATTTCAATAATATATGAAAAAGCTATTTGCTCAAAGAGCCCAAGAATAACGTGCCAAACAAGCCATTCCTATAAAGACTTCAACGATAGAACAACACAGCAACCTTGGATCGGACAATCTTTTCTGTTTTACTTTTTACCCGCATATACAGTGCTTCCCAAAAGTAACGGATAAATTCTATAAAATCGTTGAGAAAAATATTTTAAAAAAATGCTCGGGCACGTCGATTTTTATTTTTAAATTATCATTTAGAGATGTAATTTTCAACCTCCCACCCCTCAATCCCTAAGCGCTAGCAACTTAAACATTAAAAATTCAAATAGCAAAGTACTGATAGCTTTCTTTATGTTGAATGCAATAAAAAAAAGTTTTTCAAAATGGGTTGAAAAATAACGGAGATATTTACCAAAATGAAAGTGCCAATATTCGAGCAGGCGTTGATACGGTTCTAGCAATGAGTGATAAAAACAATTGAAATTTATCGTTCTCAGTATACGTTTTAATGTTTTAAGTGTTTCTGTTGTGTTTTTAAGTTTAAAAAATTTTTTTTTAATTTTTTTGTAAAAGGTTTTTTTATTTTTTTGTAAAAAAATTTTTTTTTTGATTTCTCAAAACCCATCGCAATGTTTACAGGACGTACTGAGAACATAAACTTCAAATGTTTTTACCACACATTGCTAGAACCGTATCAACGCCTGCTCGAATATTGGCACGTTTATTTGAATACGTTTTGGTAAATATCTCCGTTATTTTTCAACCGATTTTAAAAAACTGTATTACTGTATTCAACATAAAGAAAGCTATCAGATGAGGTATCAGAAAGGGTACTTTGCCATTTGAATTTTTAAAGTTGAAGTTGCTAGCGCTTAGGGGCTGAGGGGTGGAGGGTAAAAATTACATCTCTAAATGATAATTTAAAAATACAAGTCGACGTGTCCGAGCATTTTTTTGAAATATTTTTCTTAACAATTTTATAGAATTTATCCGTTACTTTCGGGAAACACTGTATAATACTAATTACCTCAATAATCAGTATTTAATTAGGTAACAATAACAATCATGAAGAACAACATTAATATTCGATTCGTATTATTCTGCAATAAGTAAATACCCTCATCTCTATTTTCCCACAGAAATTTACAGTCACGAAGTGATATTAAGACATCAATTTGTTTACAATAATTATCGTTACTGGAAAAGCAATTATAAAACGCAAATATTAATTGAGTTGTATAAAGATCGAAGAGGTAACGAAAAAATGCTTTGGTAGTTGGTAATTATTGTAATATTACTGTGTAGTTATAACACCTTTTATACAGGGTGTTCAAAAAAATACGAGGCAATATTTGGGGAATATACTACTCTTATACACACCAGGACAAGAAAAAATTCCCCATGTCCGGAAATGAATCGTTTCTAATTTAAACACTATTCTGTCCGAAAAAAGAATTTTTGTCGTTTTCAACTGTTCTGAGACATGTTATTGATTAATTCTGACTCTTCCTTAGTTACTGTCATAATTTACAATGGTGTACTATGTATTTTAATTTTGTACCGGTTCTTGTTAGTTTTTAAATCGCAGAATTATCCGATCGGCATTTAATGTATAGGCCAGTTAATGGTAATGCATTGGCGGCTAAACGGTTTTATAAACAATTATTTTCCAATCAAAAACAACCAAGCAGACAACTTTTTGTATCCATTGGTCATCTTCTCTTCAAGAGAGGAGGACATTCGTGTTGGAGACTGTAAATAGGGATAGGCCTAGAACAACTTTAACACCTCGTGTTGAGGAAGTAACTAGAAGTTTCGCACTGATTAGTGTGGTGTGTCTTGAAAAACTAACTTCTGCATCCCTACTAGCTTCAGCACGTGCAGGATATGGCTCAGGATGATTATATGCCAAGACTTTTGCCATTGGTTTACACAGTAACACGCTATGAATATTAAATTTATTAATTAAGTGCTATTTGCTGATGAAGCCAGTTTTAAGAAACGGCATAATCAACTTCCATAATAACCATCTATGGGTGGAAGAAAATCCTCTTGGTTTTATACAAAGTAGCCACCAACAGCAGTGCAGTGTCAACGTATGAGTTAGTATAGTTGTTAATGAGCTGATAGGGCCCCATTTTTTGCCTAACAGATTAACAGGCAACCTTTACTAACAATTGTTGGACAATAATCTACTAAATTTATTAGAGAATGTTCCACTAGCCACACGGCAACGCTTGTGGTTCATGCATGACAGGGCGCCTCCACATTTTAGTCCTTTAGCAAGACAGTTCCTTAGCGATAGATTTGATGAGCGGTAGATAGATATAGGTGGTCCAATTGGATGGCCTCCATGTTCACCCGATTTGAATCCGCTGGATTTGTATGTTTGGGGATCATTTAAATAGCCTGGTTTATTCAACCACTTTAATGACTAGGTTCAACGAATTGTGGACGGTTGTACTAACACGAGATACTCCGGAAAGTTTCGAAATTGTTCGATGATAAGACGTCTTGCGTGTTGTATTTTTGGGTCTGTAGATTGCCCTAATTTTCATCGGCATAAA
>JABXWE010017918.1:0-12873 GCA_014611495.1 Limonius californicus | reverse complement strand
CAAGGAAAATTTGTCGTGGTTATGGACAACGCGGCATGGACGTTAATTTTTCTTAATTTGCTGCAAGACCTAAATATAGGACAACAAAGAATGGCGTGGAATATGCTCTGTATACATACGATTTGAGTTCAGAATTCTCGTGTAAAAAGAGCAGCAATATGTATCTGGTATGTGTTACGACAACATTTAAATTATAGTTATTATTTTATTTATAGTGAAATCATTATTATGTCTTAAGTATTATAAACCAATATTGGGCAGCAATAGGCGGACGTAAAATAAACAAACAAGCTCCACTGGCAACACTGCCTGCTTTCAAAAAACATAACCTCCATCAAGAAAAACTAGCATAACCTAACTTAATTAATTGACAAATTTCAATGATACCACACATTCCCCCAGATTTCCATAGCCTGTTGGATGGTATATCAATCGTGAATAGATTATAGAATTGGTTTAAACCTATACAAAAGTGTATAAATCTTAAAAACGAATATTTTGAAAAGCAATAAAACAGTTTGTTGCAAAAAAATGTTTTTCTTTCCTAGTTTTTGTAAAAACTTAAAAGACTACCCTCGTATTTATAGGCCTCAGAAATAATGTTTTTATTATAATTATCTTATTAATCAACAATCGGAACAATGTAATAATATACAATAATAAGCAAAATTGTTTCGTCGGAGAAATTGTTACCAATAGTTATATACAGAGCATTTTTACTAAAAGGGCCAGATTTCGTAGCTTTGTTGTATTATATCTTACTCTTCGTTATATATTATTAAAATTTTATACGGTATTATAAATAAAGTAATTTATTAGTGCCGCCGTTTTTCATGATGACGTCACCGACGATTATTTTAACTTTGTTGTTACAGTTTTTTTATTTTAATTTGATTTGTACTTAATCTGCATAAACGGTTAATAGGGATACATTTGAAATTTTTGTAAAAAATGGTAAATAAAAATTGATGTAGTGGATTCAAAACAATGGAAATAAAGCAGTTGCTTGCTATCAAATAACTGGAATATTAGATATTTCAATTGCAAAAAAGAACAAAAATGCTACAGCGTGGGGCCCTTTTCGAAAAACACATTGTATGTTACTTGAACTGCAAATATCTGCTTATTGTTTACTTTCGAACAACACTTGGTATAATTCTTTAAGGTGAAAAAGAGAGGACCTCCTAATGATAAAAATTAATATCGCTTCCGCTTAAACAGGAAGTCAGCATCTTTTCTCGTTTGTCGAATATACTGGTTGCCTAAAACTAAATTAATTTTGCGTAAACATGTTTTTTTCTGTAGCGAGTAACAACTGAGTTAATGCACTTGGTTGAATGTTTAAAAAACCTGTAAATAATTTACATTCAGTGGGAATAGAACATTAGATTTTAGAACATAATTCTTTTTGAAATACAGGGTGTTAATTTTTTTGCACTTCCTTTTTTATCAGTATTTAGTAAATTACAAGAGTTAATAAGATGCAAACATGTGGGAGCCTGTTATTAATAGTAGTCGCCCAAAATCGTACACGTTTATGTCGTTATACAGGGTATTTCAAAAGAACCGCCCGTACTTTTCGGATTCAATTCAGGGGGCTAAAATAAATCAAAAAGTAAGAATTGTTGATAAAAAATAAACATTTAATATTGAATTTTTTTAAACTAATTATATAAGCAAAAAAGATACTGTCGACATCTGTTGGCACCAAATGTGTTCAAATAGGTTGCCTCCTACTTCAAAGCAAATATTCGTACGATTATTCATGGAAGCAGGAACACTCTATAGTTTATTTTTATTTCTTGACCCCACAGCAGTGAATATGAGCTACGACATCTTCAGGATTTGCAACAGGTTCGCGGTAAACGCATTCTTTCAAATGGCCCCAGAAAAAAAAATCCCTAAGATTCATATTCGGTGATCTAGGAGGCCTAGGAGGAGTATGGGTCAACCTTTTCCTATCCACCTCTCAAGAAAATTTGGATTTGGTAGATTCATAAGTCCACAGAATCTTTTGAATGAAATGTAGATCATTGTTTACTCTATGTAGCAACCATCAACAAAAATTGACTCGAAGCTCCCTGTCCCCATCATACAGAACTTGAAATTTTTGGCGTAAATGATGATGAAATCCTTAATAATCCTTGATTTGTATTTTTTGGAAATAAGTTTGGGATGATACAATTCGAAGGCTTATATTTGGTGCCGCCTCAAAAAATTCATGAACTTGTTCTTCTTGATCAACACTTGCTGTATTTTGAAGTCCTACCTAATTTTTCAAAGATTTAAATTACTTGTTTCGAGAATTCTTTGTTCTACACGTCTTATAGTTTTTGCATCAGAGTGCCGATGATTTGGCAACCGTTCCGCATATGCTGTAACCACGCCAATGGCATTGTCAATACACGCACCTAATACTTTCAACATATCGAAGTAACCTCGATTACAACAGTATCGTTCTATTTTCAACACAAAAAGTAGAAGGAACCAAAAATAATGACTTATCAATGTAACAGAACGATTCAGAAATTTTTATGGCGATATCGCCATAGCCATCTAATTAAATTATGTTACACAACTAATTAGAGCGAGCGTGCGATAATAGTACATTCTGTAACGAGGTTGGAATGGAAATTCGATGCGAGTGGAATCTTCCGAACGCGAGCCGAAGGCGAGCATGAGGAACCACGACCATCGAATTTCCATTCTCAATCGAGTAGCAGACTATACTTTCTTCACGACTACAAGATATGTAATAAATACAATAAAATTAATAAGATTCGGAACAAATATTTACAAAGAAATTGAAAAATTATGACGTTTCAAGTCAATTGTTAGTCATGGATTCGTAGACTAACTGTTTTTTTTTTGTTATACTGTTACGGAATATTCATTCCATTACTAGCGATGGAATGAAATACATGCAAAATGCATAAGCCGGTAAGTGTTTTAGAATATTTCTTCCATAACAAGGGTTAGAATGTTAACTTTCTATTATCAAAATTGGTTTCAGAATTGTGAAATTTCGTAGTGGTCGTGGAGAAAACTTATTATTTACTTTACAATAACTCGACAACTAAGGACAATCAGAAAAATGTCCATTCTTATCAAATCCCATGCACGAGCGGCAATTTTTAGATACCATGTATATATGCATCATGGTCGTAGTTATGGGGTTAAGCGGGCGGTTGGGTTTAAAAAATAATGTACAGTATTGGCAAAACTAAATAACTTTGAACATTTGAATTTTACACTCGATTGAGAGAAAAATTAGTATTGCAGATGTAACATAAAGTGTTCTCTTTTCGAGAGATTTCAACACCCTGTATCAAGAGATCCAAAAAAAGCTGATCCCCAGCGGGCTGTCTTTTCTAGACTAAAGGAATGTTTAAAATGTCAATTTCAGGTTAGGTTGTGTTAGCTGGAATTAAATAATAATGAAACGTCATTTTTAGGAGCAGAAATCTTTTATTGAGCAACAGTAAAAGAAATGAATAAACCTGAACTAATGTAATGATCACAACAAATGTTGAAAATGCCTGCCTTCTTCCTTCAAACATTTCTGAACCCGTCTTCTCATACCTTCAAAAACATTTTGTAGTAATTGAGGTGAGTTGTTAATTTCTTGACAATTTTCTTCAATTCTAAGTTTCAGTTCGTTTAAATCATTAACTGGAGTTTTAAAAATGGTGTTTTTCAAATAGGGCCATAGAAAAAAGTCCAAAACAGTAATATCACAAGAGCGAGGGGGCCAGGGTGTTGCAGTATTCCTACTAATGATTCGGTCATCAAAATATTCGCGTAAAAAATTAATTGCATCTGCAGCTGCATGAGCGGTTGCGCCATCCTGTTGCAGAAAAACATCCCGTAGCTCATCATCGTGAAGTTAATTTAAGGAAGGTTGCAATGATTCGTTCCTGTACCTTGCTGCAGTTAGCGTGCCTTCGAAAAATATTGGCCCAACTAACCTACGAAGACTCATTCCAATCCAGACTCCTATTTTTTGTGGATGAAGGGGAGCTTTAATTGTAACGTGTAGATTCTCGCTACTCTAAATTCGCATATTCTGTGAATTAACATACGCATTCAGGTAAAACCAGGCTTCGTCGCTAAAAAAGGTTAAATTTAACTGATCATCATTGAGATTATCCAAAAACCAACGACAAAACCGTACTCTTTTTGGATAATCCTGTTCTAAAAGCTCCTGAATGGAACTAAATCGGTAAGGATGCAGATGCAAAGCTTGTCTCAATATTCTGTGGCATGTACCGTAACTTAAATCATCAACTTGCTGACATAAATGTCTAGTTGGTGGTTTTGGAGCTTCGTCAATTTGTTGTCTTACAGTTTCAATTAAAGCAGGTACTATCTTCTTTGGCCTACCAGAACCTTCTTTCCTTCCAACACATCCAGTTTCTCGAAAATTGCTGACTAAATTCTTAACCAAAGCATAAAATGTTCGGTATGTAATAATTTCATTGGGATACCTACCTCTCTCGGAATTTCACAAAACAAGGAGGAATCGAATAGGTGCATTCTCCGTCAACTTGAAAGCCGTTCCGAAAGTCTTCTTCTTCTTCTTCTTGATATAGGATAATATCCTGTTAAATCCATTTTGCCTCATCTTGGTTGGGGGTGGTTTCTTACTGATCTTGGGATACTGATGTCCAGCAATCCCTCCATCGTTTGGGTGGCCGTCCTACTGTCCGTTTCGTGTTAGGTTTTTGTGTCTTCGCCCATTTTGCTAGTCGTTCCTCACCCATTCTGTCGACTGATCTCGCCAGTGACGTCGTCTTGTTCTCACCCACCTAACGATGTCTTGAATGTCGCATCTTTCTCTGATGGTTTCATTTCTCACTCTGTCTCGGAGAGTGAGTCCAGCGATAGTTCTTAACGTCCTCATTTCGGTCGATCTCATTGTCTGCTTGGATTTTGCTGTTTCGACTCGTGTCTCCGCTGCATCTGTTAATATTGGCCTAACACATGTTTTATATATTCGTATTTTATTTTCAGTGGTCATATATTTGTTCAGCCATATTATGTTGCGGAGACATCCAGACACTGCTGCAGCTTTATTTGATTGTTTTCTTGTCTCTTGATTGATGTTTCTGCTGCTGGATGTTTCTACACCTAGATATGTAAAGCTCATGACCTGTGTTATTGTTTTGTCGTCTATGGCCAGTTTACACCGTATTGGTTCTTTGGAGATTACCATGGACTGCGTTTTTTCTATTGATATTTTCATGTTAAGTTGTTCGGCAGTTGTTTTGAACTTAAAAAGCATGCGTTGTAAATCGTCTTCGTTTTCTGCCGCAATAACTGCGTCGTCTGCGTAGGTCATTATCTTGAATCTGCTATTCCCCATCCTGTAGCCTCCTCTCGTCTCTTTGGCGGATTTAATAATTTGGTCCATAATAACATTAAAAAGTATCGGGCTGAGGCTGTCTCCCTGTCTTATGCCTGTTGCTATAGGTACTTCTTCTGTTAGTGCGTTATTAGTCCCGATTCTTGTTTTATTGTTATTGTTAAGCTCCTTTATTATGTTTATAATTCGTCGATCGATATTATTTTCTTGCAGCGTTCTTATCACGTCAACGAGCTGTACTCTGTCGAACGCTTGAGTCAGGTCAATAAAACAGAGGAATAGTGGCTTATTAAATTCGATCGCTTTCTCTATTAATTGTCGTAATATAAATATTGCGTCTACTGTGGACCTATTCTGACGAAACCCCTGTTGTTCTTCACTTATGCCCACCTTGAGTGTTATTTCTTCTGCTAAGATCTTTGTCATTACTTTTGAAACAGTGCTTAAAAGGCATATTCCCCTATAGTCCTTTGGATCTTTCTTGGTACCTTTTTTGAATATCGGGATTGTTATGCTTGTTTTCCACTGGTTAGGTACAATTCCTATTTCGATTATTTTTTTGGAACAGGGTAGTTATCTCTCGTGCCAGTTCGTCACCGCCGTATTTAATCATTTCATTTGAAATTGTGTCTATTCCTGGGGACTTTCTATTTTTAAGCTTAGCTATGGCGGCAGTTACTTTATCCTTGGTGATTTCTATTGTATCCGGCCCATCATTGGCCCTCCCTTCTTCTATTGCTTCCATATTCTCATTCAAGTCATCTGTAGTTAATTTATATAGATTCTTGAAATGGGTTACCCATGTATCGGGCGAGATAGTGGTTGTTTGTATATATTCATTGATTGGCTTCTTCCTGTTGCGCAGCATAGTCCAGATTTTCTTTTGCCCCCCATACAAGTCATGCTCCATTTCTTTCGTGAAGTTTTCCCAGTATTCTCTTTTAAGTGCTGTTATTTGGGCGTTTATTCTATTCCTTATCAGTCTGTATCTGTCGTATTGTTCCATTGTCTTGTTGTTCCTGTACATAATATATGCAGTCCGTTTTTCTTCAGCTAGGAGTTTTACCTCTTCGGTGAACCACGGTTTGGTGTTCCGTTTGCCATTCACATTAATGTTTCTGGTTCCGAAAGTAAGATTCAATAATGAAAGCTCTTTGAAATGTATTAAAAATCATTTTAACAATCTGTCAGATTCGTATCAAAAAAAGATAACTAATTTATCTGACAACATAAACATTCCTTTAGTCTAGTAAAGACGTGACTTTTCATTCCACAGCCCGCTGAGAATCAGCTTTTTTTGGATCTCTTGATATGTAAGAAACAGAAAGCTTTAAATTTGCCTTGTATATTTATACTGGGTAAATTCTAATTTAAGGACACCCTGTACATGCTGCCTTATTTAAAATAAAATTAATTTCTAGAGCAGAACCTACTCCTAAGTACTTTTGCTTATTCTAACGTTAATCATTATTATTGTTGGCAGTTCTTTTATCTATAATTATATTAATAATACGACCGCAACGCATTTACAGTGTGTAGAAAAAGTTAACTCTGAGGTTGAAGTACTACAGCAGCTGAACCAAAAAAGTGTAACACTGAAAAAGCTGAACCCATAAAGATCTCTTCGTGCGTGGAATGAAAAAGAGCACAAGTTAAATTTACTCTTCAGCGTTATTTCGGTCGGAACTCGGTAGTAAAATTTATAGTTTCGTGCAAACAGAAAGTAGCGCTCTCGCTGATGGTTAACACCAGCAAAAACAAAGGTAAAACACAATTTTTAAAACAAAAATTCGTTTAAGTGAAAGGCTATTAGTTAAGCTATTTTTTGGATCTAATTGTACACAAAAATAAGTCAATCTTGTGAATCGCTCTTCGGTCGTAGAAAATAGAAAAGTTGTAGCATTCCACGACAGTCAAATGAATTAATGAATGTCGGGTGGAAAAGAACCGAATCTGGTGGTTTTGAGTGCTTTTTGACTTACGGTAAGTAATTCATTTGTATTATATCAACAATAAGGCTAATAGTATATTATTAAATAATTAGATATCGGTTTTGTTATTATAGCTCCCATTTAAATTTAAACTAATTCAAATTTCCGCACAGAAAATAATACAGTGTGGCGCCACAGATGTTTCACCATTAATAAGCTTTTTAGAAAAATAATCTAATAAAGTAATTTTAATACATTTCTGTTTATACAGAGTATGTCAAAATTTACAAGTATGATCTGGAGGGCATCACGACGCTATAAAGAGATACTATTATTATTATTTCTAGGGCGTAATAGAGTATTGTATATATATATATATATATAAGGTATTTAAAACATGCGTTAGAATATTTTACCCACTTATAAATCTCATCAATACAAACAAAAAAGTGGAGATAAACATTAGTTCGAAAATCAACCGTTTTCGAGATATGGAGTTTAAGAAAAAAATATTGCTTGTTATTTCAATAGGTTCCCCACCCATTAACACAAATAGCCGTGTAAATGAAACATTTTAATTACAAATAATTAAAGAAGATGTTCTACATGTCCTCCTTCCATTTGTACACATCCTTCGCGTCTCCGTAAAAATGAACGCCGCATTCTTTCAATGATTCCCGGATTCATACGACAGTCTGGCAGGCATGTTCTATTCATACTTCCAATTCGGTTAAATTATTCACAAGGCTTGAATAAACTGACGACCTTAAATAACCCTAAATACAAAAGTGGAGCGGATTGAGGTCGGGAGATCTAGGTGGCCACACAACTGGACCCCCTCACCTTATCCACCGGCCGTTGTAATTCTCGTTTAGGAACTTACTGACCATGATTTAAAAATGTGCAGGAGCCCTATCGTGCATCAACCACATATTCATTCTATGAATGAGCGATACAGCTTCTAACAAATGGCAAGGCATTACGCAAAAACTCAAGATACAATTGGCCAGTCAAACGGTTGGGAAGAAAAAAAAGGTCCTATCGTATGGTCTCCAAAAACATCAAGCCAAATGTTAATTGAAAATCGTTGTTGATGATTCGATTTATAATAGCATCTAACCAAACATAGCTTTTGTTGTGGAAATTAAAAATACCATTTCTTGCGAAACCAGCTTAGTCAGTAAATAAGACTTCACTAACAAAGTTTGCGTTTTCCGCAACTCTTGTCAGTGCCCATCGGCAAAACACCAGACGCGCAGCATAATCAGACACAATAAGCGCATCTACCCTTTGAATATGGTATGGGCACAATTGCTCCTCACGTAACATTCTCCAAATTAGGGAAGCATTAATATTTGTTCCGACAGAAAGTCTTCTAGTACAGGTACCTGGATTTTCTTTAATCCTCCTTAAAATGTTAAGTTTCACTTCAGGAGTAGAAACTGATCTAGGACCACCACCACCACCGTTTTTCGATTTAAATGCGCCAACTTCGGATAAACGTTGATGCAAATTTGTAAACAATTTGTCACACGGAAGTGCAAGGTTCGGAAATGCTTCGGCATACAAGCGACGTGCCTCATAAGAATTACCATTGGTCTTACCATACATGAAATGCATATCTACCATTTGCGCGTTGGTGTACATATTCCAACAACAACAATAACAATGTTGACATTTACAGAAACTCAAACAAATGTTGTTTTTCCACTTCCATGGCAGCCGTGGTACATCAGATTCTGCACTCCTACTCTACGTAAATCATTTGGCTGTATCTCGAAAACGGTTGATTTTCGAACCCATGTTTATTACGACTTTCGTGTTTGAATTGATGAGATCTATAAGTGGGTAAAATATCCGAACGTATGTTTAAGCACCCTGTATATATGAGGGTTGTCCGTAAAATAAGGTCTCCAAGGTGCTAGAGTCGGGAGGAACGCTTTAACGCAAGATCTGGCAACACTGGCGTGTAGCTTGATTCCCCGCCTACAAATCCCCACCACTCCGAGCTGTCTCTCGCTTAATCTTGGTTTGATAGCCGACCGCGATGGAGCTTCCACTCGCCGCTACCACCAGGTGTGAGTTACGTTCTGTGATTCGTTTTTTGTGTGATAGTACACTACGCCTATAGAAATTTATAGACAGTTACCTATGTAAAGTATATGGACATCAAAAGCGTGCGAAAATGGTGTAGAGAGTTTAAAAACGGACGTACAGACGTCCATGATGAACAGCGTGCCGGACGGCCATCGGTTTCGGACGAAATGATTGCAAAAGTGGATAGGGTAATGCTTCAAGATCGACGGGTGACGATTCGGGAGCTGTGCAAATGGATCCCTGATGTCAGTAAGACTACGATTGACAAGATCTTGGTAGAACATTTGCATTGTCACAAGGTGTGTGCAAGGTGGGTCCCCAGAATGCTCACCGAAGATCACCAACGGCAACGGGTTCAAGCGGCGCATGAATTTCTTGATTGCTACGCAGAAGAGGGCGAGGAATTCTTGGATTCAATTGTCACTGGCGACGAAACCTGGGTACATTACACGACACCAGAGACAAAAGAACAGTCCCGTCAGTGGCGGCATTCAGGATCGTCCAAGCCGCGAAAGTTTAAACAAACATTGTCTGCCAACAAAGTGATGGTGACTGTGTTTTATGATAGGAAGGGAATATTGTTGTGTGAGTTCATGCCTACGGGACAACAATAAACGCTGATCGCTACTGTCAAACTTTGAAGAACCTTCGCCGTGCAATTCAAAACAAAAGAAGGGGCATGCTGACGAAGGGAGTGCGTTTTCATCAGAACAACGCTCGTCCCCACATCGCCCGTGCAACAACCTACCTCATCAGCCAATTTGGATGGGATAACGACACACACCCCGCTACAGCCCGGACCTAGAACCAAGTAATTATCATCTCTTTCCTGCGTTGAAGTCACACCTGGGTGGATGAATTTCGGGACCAACGAGGAGTTGAAAGAAGAGGTCGTAGGCTACATGCGCGCCGCGGCGGGACAGTTCTATGACACGGGTATACGAAAAATGTGCACCGCATGCAAAAATTCATCGATCGCAACGGGGATTATGTAGAAAAGTAGTAGAAAGTCCAGACTTTCCAACAATGTATAACTCGCGGCAAATAAACGTGTTTTTCTTTGTGAAAAAAAAATTGGAGACCTTATTTTACAGACAACCCTCGTATATTGAAATATTTAATAAATGTAACATCAAATTTTTTTATGGGAACATTTCAAAGTCCGTTGCCCCACGATGAGTTCCAAAATGTTATTTTATTCGGTTTCTATAATATAATTTTACTATAACTATATAGGGCGTTTAAAAAAAATTCGGATTAACCCATGTATATTACCTACTCATCAAATCAAACGTTTCAATCAACTTATATCTTCAAACCAATTGATTCAAAGATAGAGGCAATTTGCAATCATTGAACTGTAATAGCAGGTTTTTCATTTGCCATAAGAAACTAAATTTAAATTACTATTATTTGTTTACTCTACACAATTTTATCCCATACCTTATCCAGCGGGTACAAGCCCTTATTGCTTCTGATTGTTGTTGAAGAATGGTGTTTTTAGATTTATACTGAAAAATGAAATTTTACTGCCAATATTTTATTTACCAATATTTTTACGAATAACGGTATCATTAATCTGTACAATAATAATAATGTTTGGACAGACGATCATCCACACTCTGTTGGCGAGTAAAGACATCACTATCGATTTTTGTTAAATGTTTGGCTGGGTATTTTGGAAGACCGCCTGATATGGCTACTATTTTTACTAAATCATTTGAGTGACGAACTGTGTCTTGTGTTCTTGAATAGCACATTACCACCATTACTGGAAGAGGTGCCTCTGAGTGATAGGAATAATCTGTTGTTTGTTAAATCTGTTAAACTTTAGAAAACCCCTTATGACCATGATATTAAGAACACCTAAATATGTATTTCGGCAATTAAATTACCATCTTCAGTAGGAACTTGAGCTAACTTAAGTGATTTGGCTAAAGAGTAGCTCTGGAGGCCCCTTGAACTTGTTGACTTGGCGAAAAACTTATCACCAGAGGTATTCCTCAGCCAAGTTCTTTTAGTTAGTTCAAGTTCCTATTAAAGATGGCAAGTTCATTGCCAGAATACGTATTTAGGTATTTTAAGTACTGTGGTGATAAGGGCTTCTATATACTTAAACCACCGTCTCCGTTCAATCCTGTTACCTACAACCTATAACAAGAAATGGATAGGACGAGGGGATCTAATTGCAGGCCGACCTAAATCCCTTGATTTTAACTCACGAGACCATGGTATTTGGGCAAATGTTATGTTTATTTGCCTATTAGTGCATTTAATGTTCGTTTTTTATATATTTAATATATGCAATTTACTGATTAAAAACAAAATTGCCTATATTTTAAGTTACTTTTGATTTGGTTGTTACTATGGAATTGTAATTGTGTAAACAGAAGTAATTTTACGTTTGTGTTGCGAATTATATAGTTTCCTCCCATTTTTTACTGCCCGCCCAAGTGATTTTTGTGCGATTTACCATTTTGCTGCCATTAAAATAAAAGCTTGAACCTTAAGCAGAACAGAACTGCGTTGGTAATAAAATGAGTAAACGCGTTAAAATTTCCGGCCAGTAATAGCAACACAGACCACGTCGAAGCATTGGTAAACTCAGTGGGCATATCAAATGTCATAAAGCGGAGTATTAAGTATCTGTAAGGCTCATATGTTATACAAACCTCAATCAACGGGAATGATGAGGGTGCAACAGCTCCTGATAGTTTCTACGTTTCACACGCAGTGACAAAGTCACAGGTTTTTGTCACTGAATTAACCGAATAAGTCACGGTTGGAACTGTGACAGAAAATTCGTCGATCTTTAGTTCTCTGTGGAGCATTCTAAGAATGTTTGAAAGGTTTAAATAAATAAGTAAAAATAACGTTAATTCGGTTGTTATAAACTTCAAGCATTAGGTATGTATTAGAACCATAGTGGGAAGATTTTATTAAATTAAAATAGGTGCTCCAAAACAATAGATATTTTCTAAAAAATGCTTTTAGAAATCCGCTTTAAGGATTTTGATAACATTTTTTGGTCCGATAAAAGACTCACGGAAGCGATACGAACTACCTATAAACGGTTTAAATTTTACACCTAATAATTGCTTCCGTGTTCTAGTAGTGTAAATCCCAAACAAATGAAATGTGTTTTTATTTTCAAGCCTGTATAGAAATATTTATCAAAAGCATGGAAGAATCCAGGCCAAGATTTTCGTTCGGCTTTTGTTTTCTTTAAACTCTTAGTAAAGTAGGACCAAACTTTTAGTAACGAATGTTTAAATCCCTACCCAATTGCAATTACCAGTCAGCAGATAGCGTGTAATCTCTGAACAGTAGCGTTGGTGCTTGTTGGTCTGTGGTCAGGACCGCATTTAACTTTCTTGGCAATGGCAGTAAAATCAGGCAATGCAACTTTTTATTGAAACTGGGTATAATTATAGTATGTATTATAAAATGTATTTATAGAGGTATCTAGGTAAGATTAAA
>JABXWE010017917.1:0-43411 GCA_014611495.1 Limonius californicus | reverse complement strand
TTGCTGATACTTAGGAGACGCTCTTAATCCTGAAACTTTCATTGGTATTCTCTTTATAATTAATTGATTGTTTAAAGATATAAATATGCATAGAAAGAATTTCATGATTTTAAGATTTCTCTCCTAATAGTTAAGAGCCGCCCCTAATCTTAAACGTTTTATTAATATTTCCTTTATGATTGGTTTTACATAGAATGTGTTTGAGAATCTGAAAACTGCCCTTTTAATGTTTAAAAGCTGCTCCTAATCTTGAAACATTTATTAGTATTTCCTTTATAATTGACTCGACATACAAAGAATTTGAGGATTTGAGAATTGTTTTCCTAATACTTAAGAGCGGCTTCTTATCGTGCAATTTTGCTAGTAATTATTGAGTTTAAAGAGAAAGTTTGAGTTTTTGAAAATTGCTTGCTGATACTTAGGAGACGCTCTTAATCCTGAAACTTTCATTGGTATTCTCTTTATAATTAATTAATTGTTTAAAGATATAAATATGCACAGAAAGAATTTCAGGATTTTAAGATTTCTCTCCTAATAGTTAAGAGCCGCCCCTAATTATAAACGTTTTATTAGCATTTCCTTCATGATTGCTTTTACATAGAATGTGTTTGAGGATTTGAAAATTGCCCTTTTAATGTTTAAAATCCGCCCCTAATCTTGAAACATTTCTTAGTATTCTCTTTATAATTAAGTCTACATACAAAGAATTTGAGGATTTGGCAATTGTTATAATAATACTTAAGAGCCGCTTCTGATCATGCAACTTTTGCTAGTAATTATTGAGTTTAAAGAGAAAGTTTGAGTTTTTGAAAATTGCTTGCTGATACTTAGGAGTGGCTCTTAATCCTGAAACTTTCGTTGGTATTCTCTTTATAATTGAGATTACATGGAGTGTTTGAGGTTTTGAAAATTACTTGCATACTACTTAAGACCCGCTCGTAATGCTAGAGTTGTGTTAACATTATCATCATAATTGACTTAACATAGAGAGTTTCAGGTTTTTAAAATTGCTTTGCTCATATTTTTGAGTCGCTCCTAATCTTAAAAGTTTTATTAGTATTTCCTTCATGATGGGTTTTACATAGAATGTGTTTGAGGATTTGAAAATTGCCCTTTTAATGTTTAAAAGCTGCTCCTAATCTGGAAACAATTTTTAGTATTCTCTTTATAATTGAGTCTACATACAAAGAATTGTAGGATTTGAAAATTGTTATAATAATAATTAAGAGCCGCAACTTTTGCTAGTAATTATTGAATTTATACAGATAGTTTGAATTTTTGAAAATTACTTGCTGATACTTAGGAGACGTTCTTAATCCTGAAACTTTCATTGGTATTCTCTTTATAATTAATTGATTGTTTAAAGATATAAATATGCATAGAAAGAATTTCAGGATTGTAAGATTTCTCTCCTAATAGTTAAGAGCCGCCCCTGATCTTAAACGTTTTATTAGTATTTCCTTTATGATTGGTTTTACATAGAATGTGTTTGAGGATTTGAAAATTGCTCTTTTGATGTTTAAAAGCTGCTCCTAATCTTGAAACATTTATTAGTATTCTCTTTATAATTGACTCGACATACAAAGAATTTGAGGATTTAAGAATTGTTTTCCTAATACTTAAGAGTCGCTTCTTATCATACAATTTTGCTAGTAATTATTGAGTTTAAAGAGAAAGTTTGAGTTTTTGAAAATTGCTTGCTGATACTTAGGAGTCGCTTTTAATCGTGAAACTTTCATTGGTATTCTCTATATAATTGCGATTACATGGAGTGTTTGAGGTTTTGAAAATTACTTACATAATACTCGCTCGTAATCCTATATGTTGTGTTAGCATTACCATCATAAAGATTTTCAGGATTTTACAATTGCTTTACTCATATGTTTGAGTCGCTCCTAATCATTAAACTTATGTTGGTATTCTCAATATAATTAAATATACATAGACAATTTTGGAAATTTCTTTCCTGACACTTAAGAGCTCCTAATTATGAAATTTTATATCTGCTTTTTTGGAGGATGTTCGAGTTTTCGTTATATAAGTTCTTGAAAGGCCTTAACAACTGTTTCTGTTGAAACTTTAAAACCGAAATAAAATACCTGTCCTATACTTATAGCATAGGAAACTAAAAAGATTTGCTGCACTATTAGCGAATTTGTTTCAAACCCTCCAGCCAGCTCTACAAATCCTTCGGGGTGTTAGATCATATATTTTTCTTCTCCGTAGAAGCTAAGAGTTGCTGCAAAATAAAACAAAAATAAAACATTTTATAGCTAATGTTCCACCACTAAAGTTCCCAGGAGCAAATTGAAACCAGGTAATGTTTCTCACACGATGCACATTACGGCCTTCACATGAGGTGTTGCTCCAACATGTAATTTGGTCCCATTCAAGACGATCGCAGTACGACGTCGAAGGTGTGCACGGCCAAGTATAATTTCACACAATTTAAGTATCATTCTATCTGATCTGGTAAAAAACCAATCAATCGAAGCTCTATCTGCTACCTGTGAGAACTCTTTTTGGGCAAGCGCCGAAGAATCTGAGTCTTATTTACTTGTCCGGTAAGGTCAGAGGATGCTATCTTATGGTAGAAGACCGGATGTGGAATCAGGTAGCTGGAGCGACCACGTAGGGACGTGACCAGCAGCGCGACTAATATCGTTTATTGTTTAAAATGATGCAGTTAAGGCCGTTGTTGTATTAGTAATAAGTAATAACCGACATCCTCCTGTTAGCAGAAGAATTCCCAGATGATCGGATTGTAATTGTAACGCGGAAAAAACTGATAGATGACTAATGCTGCGGGGGACAAGTAACGTGACTTTTGATTCAGGAAATATTGTAATTAAACGTGATTTCTAATCTTACTCACCTTTAAGAGCTGAATTTCAGAGCTGCAGGTAACGTTAAATATGATGCATGGGCTGCAGGCACGATCAAATTTCATCTTATAACGGTAATCAATAAATTTAGAAATTAGATTTGGAGATGGTTACTTTAATTATGGAGTAATTTGAACTTATTGTTGTTATTAGTGGAATTCTGGATAATTAACAGTTTTGAACGTAACATATTTTGCTTAGAATACACCTCGTCATTTATCAAAAATTAGCATCCAATCAGTCATCAATTTGGTGGAAATTCTCAGAAATAGTAACGAAAATACAATTTCTTGAATACCCATACACCATGTTTACATTTTTTGTAGCATTATATGTATTTAGTTTTAAAGTTTATAGCCAAATGACATTATGATTTTCTCATAGTAACCAAAGTACTATTTGATTGGTCCTAGCGATTTTTCGTCGTGTAACTAATTTTTAATTTATTGATAAGCTGAAATCATTATGTTTACTTGCTGCAGTGTATTTAAACTTACAGTTAGTAATAATTAATTAATAAAAGAAAGCACAAATTTCCATTTGGATGTGTCAGTGCAATCAGAACACTAGTTCGTTGGAAATATTTTCCATTGCCAATAGTAACGAATTTTTTAATTTATTGATTACCTAGTACAATCCTGTTTATATTATGTGTAGCAGATATTTAGCATTAAAATATGTAGTGCAAATTGTCTTATACATCCAGAGTCCTATTGTATGGTTCCTTGGGAAAATTTCGAGAAACTTTCTATTGTCAATAGTAACGAATTTATAATTTATTGTTAACTGAATGAAATCATGCTTATAACATTTATTGAAGATGTTTAGAATTAAAATTTCTACTAAAAATTGTCTTTGAATGGTCTTATAGCAACACAAAGTTGTGTTGGATTGAAAATTTCCAGAAAATTTCAATTGCCAATGATAACTAACTTGTCATTAATTGGTTCTCTAAATAAAACCTTATTTAACTTTTTTTTGTAGGATATTATAAATTAAGGTTTGTTGTGTAAGTTGCCTTCTGTTTGTTTATTAGCCAACCAAAATACTACGCGATTGCTCCATCGAAAGATTTTAAGAAATTTCCAGTTGCTAACGAATTTTTAATTAATTTATAAACGAAAACAGTTATGATTAATTTTTTTCTAGTACATTTAAAGTTAAGATTTGTTGAGTAATTTGTCTTTTGATTTTCTCGTAGCAACCAGAGTACTATTGGATTGTCTTGAAAAAAAAATAGAAATTTTTTCGATTGCCAACAGTAACGATTATTCAATTAATTGATAACTTAAAATAAATTATAATTATATATTTATTAAGTATATTTGGAATTACAAATTATCTGCTGACAACCAGATAATTTTTCGATTGTTCCCTACGTAAAAAAATTATCGGTTGCTAAAGGTGACGACTTTTTAATTGATAATTTAAAAGGAACAATGTTTAAATTGTTTCGAATTATTTATAAAATTAATGTCTGTAACGCGAATTTCCCTGTGAATGTCTCACACCAATCTGAAAAATATTTGATCGTTCAATAGGGGTATTTCCAGTAATTTTCGTTTAACAAAGTAACGAATTATTAATTAATTGATACCCTAAAATAAATTAGAATTACATATTTGTTGCAGCATATTTAGAATGAAAGATTATCTGATAGCAACTAGAGTATTATTCGATTGTTCCATAGAAAAAAATTATTGGTTGCCAGAAGTAAGGAAATATTAACTAAGTGATAATATAGAAGAAACAATGTTCAATTTTTTCGTGTTGTATATAAAACTAATGTTTGTAATGCAAATTACCTTTTGCATGTCTCACAGAAATGTGATTACTATTTGATTACACACTGGGGAGGTTTTCAAAAATGTTCGGTCGCCAAAGTAACGAATTTTTAATTAATTGATAATCCCAACTGATATTCAATTATTCTTATAGTATATGTAAAATTGCAGTTCGTTATGCAAATTGGTTTTTTACTGTGTCATAGCAATCAAGGTACTTTCTAATTTCTTCCTAGAAAGATTAATATAAATCTTTTGTTGATTAAAGCAACGGATTTTTAATTAATCGATAATTTAAAAAATCAGATTTGCATCTTTCTCTACCAAGATATTTAGAATTCAAACTTTCTGTGCAAACTGGTTTGATTGCTTTACAGCAACTAGAATACTACACGATTGTTTTCTGAGAAGATTTCCAGGAATGATCTGTTGAAAATAGTAACGAATTTTTAATTAATTGATAATCTAAAAAATCATGTTTACATTTTTTGTTACAGGATATTTAGAATTAAAACTTCTTGGGCAAATTTACTTGAATACAGAAACTAGAATATTATTTGAAGTTTCAATAGAAAAATTTCAAGCAAGTATCTGTTGCATAGTAACGAATTTTTAATGAATGGATAGTCTATTATAAATAATCTTTACATTTTTTGTTGCAGAACATTTAAAATTAAAACTGTGTACGCAAATTGTTTTTGATTGCCTTACCGCAAGTGGAATACTATACGATTGTTACCTGCGAATATTTCCAGGCATGATCTGTTGCCAATAGTAACGAATTTTTAATTCATTGATAATCTAAAGAATCATGTTTACGTCGTTTCTTGCAGGATAGTTAGATTTAAAACTTTTTGTGTAAATAGCTTTTGATTCCCTTATATCAACCAGAATAATATTCGATGGTTCCCTGGGAAGATTTCCAGGAATTATCTGTTGCCAATAGTAACAAATTATTAATTAGGTAATTGATAATAATATAAATAACATGTTTACATTTTTTGTTGCAGGATAGTTAGATTTAAAACTTTTCGCGTAAATAGCTTTTGACTGCCTTACATCAACCAGAATACTATTCGATTGTTCCCTGGGAAGATTTCCAGAAATTATCTGTTGTCAATAGTTGCGAATTTTTAATTAATTGTTAATCTAAAAACATTATGTTTACATTTTTTGTGGCACAATACTTAAAATTAAAACTGTTTGCGCAAATTGTTTCTGATTGTCTCACAGCAACCAGAATTATATTCGATTGTTCCTAGGAAGATTTCGAGGAATTTTCTGTTGCCAATAGTAATGAGTTTTTAACTAATAAATAATTTAAAAATATCAGGTTTAAATTTTTTGTGGCAGAGTATTTAGAATTAAAACGTTTTGCGCAAAGTGTTTTGATTACCTTACAGCAACCAAAATACTATTCGTTTGTTCCTGGAAAGATTTCCAGGAGTTATCTGTTGCCAATAGTAACGAAATTTTAACTAATGAATAATCTAAAAAAGTAATGTTTACATTTTCTGTGGCAGAATATTTAGAATTAACACGTTTTGGGCAAAGTGTTTTGGATTGCCTTACAGTAACCAGAATACTATTTGATTTTTCCTGGGAAATTTTCCAGGAAATATTTAATGCCAATAGTATCGAATTTTTAATTAACTGATAATCTAAAAAAATCATGTTTACATTTATTGTTGCAGATTTAAAACTATTTGCGCAAATTGTTTTTAATCGCTTTACAGCAACCAGAATACTATTCGATTTTTCTCTAGGAAGAGTTCCAGGAATTATTTTCTGCCAATAGTAACGTATTCTTAATTAACTGATAAAACTGAAAAAATATGTTTACATTTCTTGTCGCAGGATATTGAGAATTAAAACTGCTTGCGCGAATTGTTTTTGATTGCCTTACAGCAACCATAATACTATTCGATTATTCATGGGAAAATTTCCTGGAATTATCTGTTGCCAACAGTAACGAATTTTAACTAATTGATAATACAAGAAAATTATGTTTACATTTTTTGTTGCAGGATACTTAGATTTAAATCTTTTTGCGGAATTGGATTTTTAATTGCTTTGCAGCAACCAAAATACTGTACGATTTTTTTTTCTAGGAAGATTTCCAGGAATTATCCGTTGCCAATTGTAACGAATTATTAATTAATTGATAATATATAAAAATCATGTTTACATTTTTTGATGCAGGACAGTTAGATTTAAAACTTTTTGTGCAAATTGTATTTGATTGCCTTCCGTCAACCAGAATACTATTCGATTGTTCCCTGGGAAGATTTCCAGGAATTATCTGTTGCCAATAGTGACGAAATTTTGGTTAAATTATAATGACTACTTACCTTTTTGCTTGTAGGACATTTATAATTAAAGCTTTTTGTGTAAATAGTTTCTGATTGCCTTACAGCAACCAAAATACAGTTCCTGGGAAGATTTCCAGGAATTATCTGTTGCCAATAGTAACGACTTTTTAATTAATTTATAATGTAAAAAAATGCTATTTACATTTTTTTTATAGGATATTTGGAATTAAAACTTCTTGCGCAAACTGTTTTTGATTGCCCGATGGCAACCAGAATACTATTCGATTGTTCCCTGGGAATATTTCCACGAATTATCTGTTGCCAATAATAAGGAATTTTTTATTTACCTTATAATGAAAATATCCTATTTACCTTTTTTGTTGTAGGATATTTAGAATTAAAACTTTTTGGGCAAATAGTTTTTGATTGCTTTACATCAACCAGAATATTATGCGATTGTTCCCTGGGAAGATTTTTAGGAATTATCTGTTGCCAACAGTAACGAATTTTTAATTAATTGATAACCTATTAGAAATCATGGTTACATTTATTGACCAGAATACTATTCGATTGTTCTATGGGAAGATTTCCAAAAATTATCTTTTGCCAATAGTAACGAATTTTAATTAATTGGTAGCTTGAAGGTATCATGAAAGTATATTTCTGAAACTGTACTAAGTATTTCTAGTTTTTGGGAAACGAGTACAAAAAACGCATTTTCTGTATGTATAAAACAAACCTGAAGTTATAGTTCTGAACAATGCAGATTGTGCTTTTATTTGACAGTTATACAATTAACCCTTAAACGTACCTGTCAAATGTATATACATACAATAATGAAACTAGATTAGCCCTACAGATTGTAGGGGAAACACCACTCATCAAATAAGTTAACGTAACCTAAAAAATATTAGATAGGTATAGCTTATATACACGGTGATTAAAATAAAATAATCCTTGATTATCTACCAGAGAATACACAAAGCAAGTAGTATCGAAAGTTAGAAAAATATTTTTGGATAACATTTATCCTGCCTTTTTTCAAGTTATTATAAATAAGTTCTCATAAATTATATTGAGCAGTAATTTTAAATTGGAGGTTTCGATAACATCCGGTTTATTTATTTTTTCCAGGCAAATAATCAATCTTAAAATTCGAAAACAGCTTTTCTGCTTGTGCTAAAAATTTAGGTCACTTTGTAGATCTATCTCTTCATCCCGTCGGCAAAATGTAGATTATTGAGATATGCAAGACGATGATGAATAGTTAAATTAATTTTGATTAAGCGCACTTTGTTTTATTTGATTCTGTAATTAAGACGTGACTATAATTAAGTTCGCTTTCCTAGAGTGTTCCGGGATAAGATCCTGTCAAAGTGGAATGCGCAACGTGTAATTGCATATCGAAGTTTGCGCAGCAAGGTTTGATTAACTTTTAATTACTCGATGTTTATATCGATTATCGACGGGCTGTTTTGCTTGCAACAAGACGAATACGCTGTTTGCGCTGTCATAAAAGCGAGGAGGCTTCTCCAAATTACATTTAATTTTGGAAAATTAAAGCGCAATTTGAGTTAGAAACCGAGCCATTCGTACATAATAACACACATTTAATTCTTAATTTCAGTAAAAGTAAAGCACATGAGAAAATCTCGGCCAGGCGATTCGCATGGACTGCGTGGGATGGACAGGAAAAGGACGTCGCTGGACATGAGAATAAACACGACCAAGATTAATAACACCAACAAGGTCAGACATTTTCTTGCGTGTTAGTACATTTGACAATTTGTTCGCATCTACAAAGGTCTTCACTAGTTGTCGGCCATTTGTACGACATCTTCCTATACCATCTAACAAGATAAAAGGATGTGGATTGTCTCCTTTATATTATAAGTTTGTACGATTTGAAATAATTTGCAATAAAAGTTTTGACACCATCATCATTACATGATTATGATTTGTTAATGTTAGATGATGATGTCATCAATTTTATTGATAGCCGTTTGATGGATCTAATTGAGGCATATCTTTTGCTTTCGTTCAGTAGAAGAGATCTAAAAAATATGCACTCTGAAACCACAAACTACGAAATTCACCACTGTGTTCAATGTCCGGCAGAACAAACATACAGTGGTGTGGAAAAGTTCTACATCACCTAAGAAAACAATTATTTCTTGAAGTTTAGCTTTATTTTTGGCATATTTTCCAAAAATTACTTTTAAATATTTGATTTTAATGACTATAATAAAATAGGTTGTTTAACCACATATAGATCTAATACAGTTTGTTTGTTTCCGATGTTTGGTTTGGCATCGTAAACTTGAATCCTAGGTAGTAAAGCTGGTTATTTTGGTTTATATTCATCTTAAGAAAGGTATAGAGGAATCTTCTCAACCGTATTTGTGCATTCTTGAGATGTAATTTATGAAACTTGAGTAAAAATGTCATCAATCATTTTGGCAGCTACATACTAAAGTGTGAATTTTGTTGAATTTTAACTTTCCTTTTGTGGGAAAATGTTCAAAAAGAATGTGCTAATGTATGTGAGGAATTTTGTGTTAAATTTAATAAACATTGAAGTTGATTTTAATAATTTATTTACAATTTAATGTAAAATTATTTGTCAATTTCCAAATACATTATCGCAAGCATACTAACTGAGGTACCGAAATGTTCATCTTTCAGCAGTAATTTTAATTTTGTTGTAAAATTCTTGATAAGAATGTCATTGTGAGTCTTAGATATTTGTTAATAATAATTCAGTTACTTTAATGCTGTGATCCTATTGACTGAGTCCTTGGGGTTGCATAAAGTTTTGCTTGTTTGTAAGCGGTTGCTTACCAACGCACTTAGGCCATCGAGCCGCAAGCACGCCAAAATGCAGTTCCGCTTAAAATTATAAATTTAGTGTTAAAAGTTTACATTTTGATTTGAAATAAAAGTGTTAATGTTTGCATTCATATTCAACGTGGTTCCTTCAACTTACGGCCGAGATTTTGTGAAAATCTTAAAAAACACGAATTTCATCCAAAAATTGCAAGTTAACGTTGGTTCTTCATTTGTTTCTTCGATAATGGGCTGATTTTCAATTTGTCTTGCCAACTTGACACAAATGTCTATATCATTTGATGAAAGTTTTAAATATATAAGATTTAATTGAAAATAAATAAATATCAATATTAAATTAACATTAAGAATGTGCATCGTTTAATGGCAGTCATTTTGAGAGAAGTATCTCCACTTCGAAAATTTATCTTAAGTTAATTTGGAGGTTATAATATTACTTGTAGGAATACAAGTTTTATGAACAAATTATGGAATATTACAAGATAATAAAGTATTGAGAGCTAATATTACTTAGGTGTTGGAGGAGATTTGGATTCAACTAAGAAAACGTCCACTACACTTAGTGGTTCAAGGAATTACTACACTGCGTGCTTGCAACAGCAATGTATGTGAATTTGTCGTGTGTTGCAATACCTGTTGCGCCGAAGCAAGCAAATTCAAATATCAAGACGGCGCGAGATTTCTACTAAGGCCGAAGTTATCAACGATTTAAACTTAATAAGGTGGGTTTGAAAGATAAAACAAATGTAATAAAAACTAAAAAGTAAATATTGACATTTTAAAATGTTTCCTATTGTTTAATAAACTTAAATGCAATTTGTATTACTTATAGGAAGGCACTTATAATGTTAAAACAAATTTTTGTAAAGAATTCATGTATGTTAATTCGCTTGATTTTCAAGCGTTATCATTTTGTCACCAGCCATTTGAGTCCACACAGTTTTACCAAGATTATAACAGCGACCCTAAGATCTGTAAAAAGGTTGGTGCAAACTTCATTTGGTTTTATGTTACTTAAACAATTTACGGATTTGTTTATTTTGGATATTCAACAAGAGGAAGATATCTTAATTTAGAGTCTGCTATTGTTGTAATGGAGCCCAATGTGTAGATTTAAGCATCCATTTTAATTATATTTTGACCAGCTTAATAATTAATTACAATTATTAGTATTAGTAGGTTAACACAGCAGTATGGATTACTACTATGGATTATTCAGTTGCATTTTACGTATATTTAACAGTTTAAATGCCATCCGAAAAGAATGCCGTTCAAATTATCGGATGAAAAACGATATGAAATAGCTTTTCATTATAAACAAGGCGCTTCCAGTCGTGAAATAGCCATAAAAGTGGAATGCAGGCAATCCGTCGTTATTGCAGTGAGCAAAAAATACTCTGAGACGAGAAAAATTGAAGATAAACCCCGCAGTACCGTCCAAAATAAATCATTAGTGTATTGCGGAGGACGAGCCTGGCAGACAGAAGTCTTAATTCGACAGATTTAACCAAAATATGGTCGGAAGCTACTGGTAGAAGTATATGCACTTCTACTGTAAGACGGAAACTTCTTAAATATGGACTTAGGGGTAGCAAAGTCCAGAAGAAACCTCTCCTATCAGAAAAACCAAAGCTTCACCATTTGAGATGAGCAAAGAATCATCGCCATTGGGCCCTAGAAAAATGGCAGATGATATTATTTAGTGATGAATCTACCTTTAACATCAACTATCATGATGGAAACACATATGTTAGAAGACTTGCTGGAGAAGAATTTTCACGACAGTGTGTTCTGCCAACAATTAAACCTCTGTCATGATATGGGGCTGCATGTCTGCTGAAAGTGTTGGTAGATTGCATATTGTATCTGGCATGATGAATGCAACCAAATACATTGATGTCCTACAGGAGAAGATGCTGCGTAGTGGAAAAAGAGTTATTTTCCGACAAAACCTTCATCTTTCAAGATGATAACGCTCTTTGCCATAGAGCAGAGGTTGTTAATCTGATTAGAGTGTAATTACCTAATAATCTAAATTTTAGATAAGGAAAGATTGCCGCCTAACCCTTTATCTCATTAATGGATATCTTTGTAAATGTTCAATCATCAGAACGCTGAAAAATATATACAATGAAACTACAACATATACGACCTATATACAGTGCGATTAAATTTAAATATAGGCGACAAAAAGAACATACATGCAACTGTATATTAATTATTGTAAAATGCAGATATTAGAAATATTAAGCCTACTCAAACAAAGAATCTATTTAACAACCGTTTGTGTCCTTATAAAATAAAAATATGTATAGCAGCATATTAATAAGAAATATCCGTCCTTAGAAGCCTGTAGCATACGATATTATTACCAATAATCGTTTCCTACGTTAAGCATTTTTAAATATATGGAAAACAATATCACAAATCTTACTAGAGTGTAGCTAACGTAGAAGCACAGGGGACCTACAATTTAACAATGTCTCGAAACCACAAAAATTCCAGAGAATATTTTTGGCAGCATCATTCTAGGGTTACCAACCGGATTGGAAAATTATTTTACTATACTGTTAACAAACCCTAACCATAATCGACGATTTGTCTATTAAGCGCTGTGCCAACTGAGCTCTCACCACGTCCAAAGTTTACAATACCTGCTTTTATATACAGATTGTTTTCAAATTCAAGGTGCCTCCATTTGTTGATTTAATAGATAAAACATGTTTCAGTAGAATTTATTCAGTTTCAGAAGAGCATTTTAAGCAAACAAGACGATTGACCTCCACCTTAAGCGGAAAAAATATTTGTTTAGTTTCTTCTTCGGAACACCCCGTATTCTAGAGATTAGTATAATTATTTCAAGGCGATAACAGTATTCCGATGAAAGATAATATATTGTGGAATCGATTAAACGTAAACGAATGTTCGCTTTAATAAATTAACCTTAAACCGTAAATCAGCTATTTCTTTTACATAAGTAAATTGCTTACAGGAAACCACGGTGGGGAGGCCCAAAGGCAGTTTCGCACTCTGCTGTCACTTGAACCCTGTATGAGGTAGTTAGTGACGTGGTGCGCTAACTCAGGAGGACGGGCGGTTTTAGGTATTCTCCAGGGCACCGCGGGTAGCAGCGATTTTGGTCGCCAATCCAAGTGGTTTTTGCTTAACTTTGAATACTGTTTTTCATTCTTTTGTTTTACCTAAATTAGAATTAATAATAAGTAAATTATATGTATTTGAGTAACCATTACCAATCACTACATGCGTTATTTCAACTGTAATTATCTCGCTTATTATTAATTGTAGGTCAATAGTTTCTCAAAAAGAAGATACAATACACCTGCAATAGACAAAACAAGGCAAGGCATTTAACTGAAAAAAATAAGCTAATGTCTAAGTCAACCACCTTGTCAGAAACTGTATCTCTTTTACTAGAGCTTCTTGCTTAAGTAAACTACTCAAAAATGAATAGGGATATTTCAGTGTAAGACACTTAGAGGCAACACTAATTGCATTTATAAAAAAAACTACCAAAACAACAAAATGTAACGTCTTTTTAGTAATGAAAATGAAAAATTACAACAAAGGTGCATTTAAAGAAGAAATTTAACAATAGTATAATGCAAATCATTATTGTTTCCTTTCACTTAACTTAAAATGTATTAAATTCTAATACCGCGTGGCATCTCCCCTGGCAATAATAATTGCTCTGCACCTTGCTGGAATACTCTCAATGCAATTATCAATAAGTTCCTGTGGAGTTTGATGCCACAGCACTGGCAATACATTCCTCACTTGTTGCACAGCAGTAGGCCTTGGATTATGATGAACCAGCTGTCTCTACAAAAGGCCCCATGCATGCTCGATGGAGTTTAGGTCTGAACATAGCGGAGGAAGAGCAAGATGGTTTATTTCCTCATCTCGAAGCATCTCTAAAACAACTTGAGCACGGCCTTGCGTTGTCGCAAAAAACCAATATTCTCGTCCAAAAGCGTTGCCACAGTTCAGAACATGGTCCCTAATGATCTCTTGGGCATAACGTTGGCCCGTGAGTGTACCATTAGAGATACGGCGGTCAGTACCCCACCCTAAAGAAATTCCAGCTCATACCATAAGACTACCACCACCAAAGACAAAGACGGGTTGGGTATACAGAGGTACGGTGTCCGGCACTACGATATACACTTTGACGCCGGCTATCATTTCTGGGACATGATATGGACTCTTCCGAAAACAGTATATTATCCCACGGTGTCGCTTCTTGAAACCTACGTCTTGGCCATTCCACTCGGTGTCTTCGTTGAACCACAGTTCCGGTAGGGCATCTCAAGGGGCAGTATGAGGTAAGTCCTAACTCACACAATCGATTTCTCACAGTTTGGTCAGAGACTCGATTTTCTGTGGCATTCTGGAGTAGAACAAATCCACTTCCAGACCTTCTTGCAGTCGTATTTGTTTCTCTAAGGTTCCTAACATACCAGCAATGTCGACCTGGCGATCCCCTCTTTGGTACATAGCAACGGCTAAATTTCGTTGTTCTATTGTTAAATGGTTATTCTGCATTGTTGTTTATTTCTAAGAACACAAATGTAACACACAATAAAAAAACAATTAACAAACAACATCTTAGGAAGACGGGAAAGATTATTCAATCAAACCCACAAACCCGATTTGACACTAATACGGTTAAACAGTTGCAACTGGGTTCGATTGTTTCGAGTTTTTAACGTCAAAAATTGCCGCTTGCTCTAATTGTCAATAATAGATAACCATTAACCGCCAAATACAAACATATATGCTTTATATTACAATATCCCTATTAATTTTTGAGTAGTTTAGTTGAATCATCTTGCTCTAAATTTAAAACAACCTGTATATCATTTTCCAAACCCATTTCACTATTTAAAATTTTTTGCTATGTTTGCTATTAACATTATTATAAAAATATTGTTAGCAAAAACTTTAAAAAATTATCAGCTGTAACATAATTCAATAATAATTACTTGGGTTTCATCATTAAAAAAATATTCATGATGACTTTATATAAAAGAGGGAAAACTGTCAAAATATAGCGTGTATTAGGGCTTCTCTCCAAAATCATACTTAACGATTTTGATAACTTAATTCCAATCTGTTTAAGCTCAGTCAATTTGCGCTTGACTTTTAAAAGGCTTTTCTCCATTGTGTGAATAACTGGAAAAGGAACAGTTAATTAACAAACAACTTAGTGTTCGCTCTTTGCTTTGTATAAATGAATAAAAACACATAAATGAATGAATTTTTATGTCCAACCCTTGGCATTGAGTGCTGAAGATGACCGGAAACGAGCGCGTGCGGCCCAGGCAGACTGGAGCACCGGAAGCCGTCTGTTGACCTCGCGGAAACGCGCCGCTGCTTTCCTAATATACAACTCCTGCATATTCATTCATATATCAACTTGATTCATGCTTGTCTAATAATACAGTTCCTTCTGTTCTTCTTTTTGCGTGTTTTCGATTGTTGGTGTTTTAGCAAGAGGAAAACAACAGTGCTGGTGAAAAGAGTCGATTTTTATCGGAAAATAGGACTTCTTGTTGAAGTTACGCAAGTGGTCAATTGACGAAATGAGAAGCAACCATTTTGACTTTCTCGGCATTGTTTGAACAAAAGCTGAACATAAAATATGTAGCACAGTATGTGGATAGATCTGGAGAAGTAGCTGGCCAAAAATTCAATTAATCTATTTTCGTGTGTTAGTAATTATATTATTAAAAATACTATAAAGGGAGCGTAGTTCAATATCCAAAGCCCAAGACTTTTTATGACAGTATTGGATATAATATTCCACAATAAAACATTATTTAGGTTAGGCACGATGAAGTAGCTGGATTTATACGATTTGTTTTTGGTTATTAAGAAGTGAATTACTAAAATATGAACATAGGTGTTTTGTAGTTCAATGGCAAAAATGTGAAAAGTATTATTAACGTAAACATTATGAAAAAATATTGAGTTAGAGTACTTCTGGTGAAGTAGCTGGCCATAAATTTAATCAATTTCTCATGTATTACTAGTTATATTATAAAAAATACGGTAAAGGGAGTGTATTTTTATATCGAAAGCCTAAAAATACGTTGCAAAGAAGTGTTAGATATGAAAATTCATCAAAAACGTTTGAGCTAGGATATGTGCGATGATGTAGCTGGCCATAAACGTTGTTAGTTTTGCTATACTATTTGTATTCGGTCGCTAACAACTAAGTTACTAAAAATAACAACAATTACTTCAGTGGCGAAAACGAAAGAATTTTTCGGGGAGTAATAGTTTAGAAATGTACAAAAAGTATTGAGTTACTTCCGGTGAAGCGGCTGGCCATAAATGTTATAACTTTTCATGCGATTTATTTTCATGTATTAGTAGTTATATTATTGTAAATACTATAAAAGAATTGTTTTTAAATATCCATAACCCAAATCATTATGAAGAAATACCAGACATAAAATTTAAAAAAGTTGGTGTTGGATTGCGACTGATGAAGTAGCTGGCCATAAATAAAACTTACTATACAATATATTTTTCATATTAACAAGGATATTACTAAGAAGACCTAACTTTGCAGTTTAATAACGAAAGCATAAAAATTGGTTGAGAACTATTAGTTTAGAAATGCTGTATATACATTTTGAGTGAGGTTTCTTCCGGCGAAGTAGATGGCCGTTCTTCTTCTTCGCGTGCCCATCCGTTATCGGATATTGGTGATCATCATGGCGATCTGTACTTTGTTAACAGCTGCGCGAAATAGGCCAGTTGTTGTTGTGCGGTACCATTTTCTCAAATTTTGAAGCCAAGATATTCTTCTTCTTCTGATGGCCATTAATATTACTAATTTACTACACGATTTGAGTTCGATTATAAATACGTATTTAATTGAAAATATTATAGAGGGTGTTCTCTAGTTCCATACTCAAACTATAAAAAAATCTATACAACTATAAGTTTGGAAATAAGGTAGAGATATGCCGAGTTGGGTTACATCAGGTGAAATAGATGGCCATAAATATGTATATTAAATTAATACACTATCATTCGGCTCATTCAAGATCCTTAATAATTATATTACTAAAAATATTATAGGGTGTTTCTTGAGATCTGATGGATATAGAACTGTAAAAGAGAAATGTTACGCTAGGTTACCTCCGGCGAAGTAGCTGGCTATACATGTTATTTATTAATATCCTGTGCAATAGGTTTTGAATTTTTCATATATATTGTAAAGAATAGTATACAGGGTATTTTGCAGTCAGTGTGTAAATTATAATAATCTTTATGAAATAATTGTAGAAGCAGCTTTTAAACGCTGTCCTTTGACGTTTACTAAATATCTTAAAAATTAATTAGAAACTCGTCTAATACTAATTTGCAATTGTATACGAATGACAAAAGTTAAGCTAAGAATACAAACATGTCTGTCGTAGCTCAAGTATGGAACCAGAACCTAAAGTATGGGCAATTTAAAAAATTTTCCTAGAATAGTAATACAAATATTGTTGCATATTGGGAATGCTCGTACGTATTATCTAACAAATTAGATCATTCGCTCTGAACTGCACAACACCTTGTATAATACGTTTGTATGTACTTCGAAACAGTTAAGTCAATCACCTACGTTACCTTTTATTCGATGTTATATACACAATGCAGTGAATTCGAATACATAGGATGGTGTTTCAATCTGGTGACCTTGCTGGCTTTAGGTGCCCTTCTCTAATTATTATTAATTCGTATTAGAAGTAATATTGAATAAGTTACATTAGAAACGAAAGTTAGTTTTTGTTGAAATGTTGTAGTGCTGTAAATGTTATTACACTTCGTTGGGATACCAGTAAAACACAATAAACATTTACATGATTGTTTAGCAGTGAGGTTTGTTTACATTGCGTTGCCTGGTAAAGTGTTTTTGTATTATTTTTATATACATTTTCCATTTTCGTTGGGATACCAGTAGAGCAGAATAAACATTTACAAGGGTGATTAGCAGTGAGGTTTATTTACATTGGGTTGCCTGGTAGAGTGTTTTTGTATTATTTTTTATATAAATTTTCCATTTTCGTTGGGGTACCAAAAAAACAATGAACATCTACATGATTGTTTAGCAGTTACGTTTATTTACATTGGTTTCCCTGGTAGAGTATTTTTGTGTTATTTTTTATTTGAATCTTCCATTTTCGTTTGAGATACCAGTAAAAAAGCAATAACATTTACATGATTGCTTAGAAGTTACGCTTATTTACATTGGGTTTCCTGGTAGAGTATTTTTGTTTTATTTTTTATTTGTATTTTCTATTTTTATATACATATATGGTTTGATTGGGTACTATTTGAAGTTCATTTGAAATGGGTAAATGATTTATATCGAGTTGATATTACTTTTAACATAATCTCTCTTCATATATTCGTGATTACAAGATTTTTGAGCACTAAAGGTATTTCAGTTAACCACAGTGTTGCCATTTAGGAAAATATGTTTTGATTGGTTACTATTTAAGATTCATTTGAAATAGTGAAACAATTTATATCTATTTGAAATTAATTTTAAAAGCATCTCTTTTAACGTTTTCATGATTATAAGATTTTTGAGTATTAAAAATGCTTCAATTAGCCTCAATGTGATCATTTAGGAAGATGTGTTTTAATTGGGTGCTATATGAGGTTCAATTGAAATATTGAAACGATTTTAATCAATTTGAAATTAATTTTCAAATAATCTCTTTTAACGTTTTCATGATTAACGATTTGCATCGATTTGAAATTACTTTTAATATTATCTATCTTTTAATTTTCGTGATTACTAGATTTATGATCTCTAAATTGTTTCAATAATCCTCAATGTTATCACTTAGAAACCTATATGGTTTGATTAGGTACTATTTGATGTTCATTTGAAATGGGTAAATAATTTATATTGATTTCAAATTACTTTTACTATAATCTCTTTTTACATTTTCGTAATTATAAGTTTTTTGATAATGAAAGATGCTTCAATTAGCCTCAATGTTGTCATTTAGGAAGCTGTATATTAAAACTCTAGATATTTCTTGTTCGCGAAAATATGAATTTTGCTAAGGGCAAGACAGTTTAGCAAGCTTGGTATGCTCCTAAGTTCTGTTTAAGCAAAGACCCCTCTGAGGTAGCCACTGCAACTGCATGTTCTAATGAAATATATTTATACCAGAGAACTATGTAGCAACAAAATAGGAATACTTTAGTTATTTAAATTAAAACAATTAACTTTTATAATGTAAACTCATAAAGAAACCTAAAAAAAGCAAATACGTCAGGCAATAATTACTTCCGGTTTCATTCAGAATATGATCAGTTTTATTGTTACAATTTACATGCTGTATATGCTATAGTCACAATAAATGCGTCTATGTACACAGTAGGTTAATGTTTTAAATACATAAATGTAAACCTTCAAAGTTGTACCAAATGTAACAAGTAAAATTCCGTTCCAATTTGGAGATCGCTATACTGACATGATTGTGACTGTTCACTTAGTAATAACTTCTTCAATCTCAAATATTTATTTTGTAGTATGCGATAGAACAACATATTATTAACAGTTTACAAATGGTAGCCTTATTCGATATCACAGAAGTTGGTATAAAAAGCATATATTTGCCTCCTTAAAATACAATACATGTAAGTATTGTTATTATTATTTCAAATAGATATAAATTGTTTCCTTATTTCAAATGAACCTCAAATAGTACCCAATCAAACTGTATAGGTTTCTAGGTAATAACATTGGAGCTAATTGAAGCATCTTTAATAATCAAAAATTGTGTAATCATAGAAACGTTAAAAGTAATTATTAGAAAATTAATCGCGAATCGATTAAAACCGTTTCTCTAATTCAAATGAACGTCAAAGAGTACCCAATTAAAACAAATCTTCCTAAATGACGACACTGAGGCTAACCGAAGCATTTTTAATACTCAAAAATCTTATAATCATGGAAACGTTAAAAGAGATAATTTGTAAACTAATTTCAAATCGATTTAAATAGCTTACCTATTTCAAATAGTACCCAATTAAAACATATTTTCCTAAATGGCAACATTGAGGCTAACTGAAATACCTTTAGTGCTCAAAAATCTTGTAATCACGAGTATATGAAGAGAGATTATGCTAAAAGTAATAACGACTCGATTATAAATCATTTACATTTCAAATGAACCTCAACTAGTAGTAGTTATAGGTTTCTAAGTAAAAACATTGGAGCTAATTGAAACATCTTTAATAATCAAAAATTGTGTAATCATAAAAACGTTAAAAGTAATTATTTCAAAATTAATTGCAATTGGATTAAAATCGTATCCCTAATTCAAATGAACTTCACATAGTACCCAATTAAAACATGTCTTCCTAAATGACGATATTAAGGTTAACTGAAGCATTTGTAATACTTAAAAATCTTATAATCATGAAAACGTTAAAAGAGATTATTTGAAAATTAATTTCAAATCGATTTAAATTGTTTCCCTATTTCAAATGAACTTCAAATAGTACTAGCTAACTGAAACACCTTCAGTGATCAAAGATCTTGTAATCACGAAAATGTGAAGAAAGATTATATTATAATAAAAGTAATTTTAAATGGGTATAAATCGTTTCCCCATTCCAAACAGTATCCATTCAAAATATACAACTTTCCAGATGACTAAATTGAAGCTAATTGAAGCATTTTTAACAATCAAGAATTGTGTAATACCGAAAACGGTAAAAGAGATTATATGAAAATTAACTGCAAATCGAATAAAACCGTTTCTCTAACTCAAATGAACGTCAAAGAGTACCCAATTAAAACATATCTTCCTAAATGACGACATTGAGACTAACTGAAGCATTTTTAATACTCAAAAATCTTATAATCCCGGAAACGTTGAAAGATATTGTTTGTAAATTAATTTCAAATCGATTTAAATCGTTTACCTATTTCAAATGAAATTCAAATAGTACCCAATTAAAACATATTTTCCTAAATGGCAACACTGAGGCTAACTGAAATACCTTTAGCGCTCAAAAATCTTGTAATCACGAATATATGAAGAGAGATTATGCTAAAAGTAATATTAACTCGATATAAATCATTTGCCAATTTCAAATGAATCTCAAATAGTACTCAAACATTGAAGCTACTTGGAGCATCTTTAATAATCAAAAATTGTGAAATCATAGAAACGTTAAGAGTAATTATTTGAAAATTAATTTCAAATCGGTTAACATCGTTTCCGTAATTCAACTGTAAAAGAGATTATATGAAAATTAATTTAAAATCGATTAAAATCGTTTCCCTGTTAAAAATGAATTTCAAATAGTACCCAACTAAAATATATCTTTCTAAATGACAGCATTGAAGCTAACTGAAGTACCTTTGATGCTCAAAAATCTTGTAATCGTGAAAATGTTACGAGAGAATATACGAAAAATGTAATTTCAATTCGATATAAATTCTTTTCCCATTGAACCTCAAATAGTACCCAATTAAAGCATATAGCCTTCTAAATGACAACATTGAAGCTTGAAATATCTTTATTGCTCAAAAATCTTTTGATGATTGAAGATTGTGTAATCGCGTAAGTTTTGAGGGAAATCGTAATCAAATTAATTGCAAATTAATATAAACTGTTATCTGTTTTTCTTTTTCCAGTGAACCTCGTACCTTCTCAAAACATGCAGTTTTCGAAATAATAGCCTGGTAACTAATTGAAGCATCTTTATGGATCAAAAATGTTGTAATCTCGAAGATGTTTATGATTAAAACTTTTATAATCACGAAAGCATTACGATAGAATATATTGAAGATCAAAAATCTTGTGATCACAAAAATGTTAGCATAGTATAGTTAACAAATTTAGAAATACTCTTAGCTAACATTGCTATTTTGATGAGGATGAATTGTTTATAACGAATGCGTAACTGATTGGTTATCAAATAACTGCATCAATTATTGAAACATAAGTTTAGCTGCAGCTAGTATCAACTAATTGGGACTAATTTGAGATTATGCTTGATTTATATGACATGAGTAATAGGTAAATTAATTTGCTCTAATATTGCAGGGCTAAGAATAGTATATGGTTATATTAAATAGTATATGCCTGCTACCAGTAAAGCTAATCGTTATTCTAAAATACGGAGAAAGCAATTTTACTCTCCAACCCACCACTTATTTTCAAATAAAGCAAAATATTTAGAAACCTGAAGGAAACGTGCTTCATTACCGTCTTCCGACTTTTTTATCAATAGGAGAACAATATGAGTAACACAGGGGCGGTTAATAGCGGATATAGTCCAGTCCAGTGCGTGAGGTTCATTCAGCAATCAGGGTGCTATTAAATCCGCGGTCTGATGGCCATAGAGGAAGCGGGTTTGGCTCGTTTAAGTTTAGAAATCGTTACAAGCAAAAATTCTCCTCTAACCAATGTGCTTTACTTATTTAACCCCAGTTTAAAAAATCATATTGACAGCAAGTCCACCTTACCAAGAGCCCCGTTTGGATCTACAATCAAATCAAATGTTATTTATAAAGATAATCCCGTTACATTCTTGTAATTCATTGGCAATAAATACCTACATAATTTAATCAGAGCACAATGCTGCGGAGATCTATCATACAATAGCCGTCCGTACAAATCTTTAACACTTCTTTTAAGGTGTTCCTATCGGCCATCTACGAGTTAATAACTATTTAACAACTCTAACTAGCCATCACACTTGTAATTGTCCGATAACACATAAATTGACAGCTACACACAAAGATATCTGTGGTAAAAACGTGCCAGCATATGAATACAGCGAGGGCGACGCGGTCTTCCTGCGACAACCAGTTCGAACCTCCAGCTAAACGTGAGCTTATGGTAAACTGAAATGTTCTTGTGGTATGTGCTCCGCGTGGTGTTCGATCAGATAAATTAGTTGTTCGGATGGGTTTTTGACCGTGTGAATCGATAAGTGGATTATGGACGTATTGCAGTGCTATCGAGGATATATTATATAGAATGTGCTTTGTGAACTGCTATTTAAAGCGAGTGCTAAGGTCAAGACCAATCCAGTTGATGCTGGAGTCGTAGGAGTTTACCACTTTAAATGATTGCAAAACTAAATTTTATTAGAAGCGCGCTATCTACATGCTCGCTCAAAAATACACTCTTATAGGTTTATGTACGCAGATAAAGGAGCGATGTCTAAGTAAAACATCTTTAGAAATATCTTCTAAAGGTATCCTTCTTTAGGAGAGAAACACTAAAATTGTACACTATAAAAATACTCAAATGTACATGCGTTCCTTGAAAGCTGTATGTGTGTTACGTCAGGCGACCTGTACGGTCGCAGTACCTAATTAAAAAGTTTTAAAAAATTACTTCTAGGGGAATCTCTTCAAACAAGGTTTGCTTTGAAAGAGATTTTTAAATTGATAAACTTATTTACTTTAGAAAATCGTTGTCGATATAGTATTTTGTACACGTACTCCTTGAAAGCTGTATATGTGTTACGTCAGGCGACCTAAACGGCCGCTGTACCTAATTAGAAATTTTTAACAAACAACAGTTTTTTTAAGTTATCATGTTTCATTGGAAGGGCTGAAATTGATGAACTTGTTCAGTTTAGAAAATTATCGTTGATATTGTATGTTGTACACGTATTTCTGGAAATGATGTGTTACATCAGCCGACCTAAACGGCCGCTGTACCTAATTAGAAAGGCTTGACAAACACTTCTAGTGATATTCCTTCGCTAAAGGTTTTGTTTTGGAAGGAAGGGCTTAAATCGGTAAACTTGTCTACTTTGGAAAATTATCGTTGATATTGTATTTGGTACAGGTGCTTCCTGAAAGCTGTATATGCACTACTCAATGCGACCTAAACAGCCGCTGTACCTAATTCGAACGTCTTCCCAAACAACTTCTAGTAATATTCCGTCATTAAAGGTTTTGTTTTGGAAGGAAGGGCTTAAATTGGCAAACTTGTCTACTTTAGAAAATTATCGTTGATATTGTATTTGGCACAGGTGTTTCTGGAAAGCTGTATATGAGTTACGTCAGGCAATCTCTACGGACGCTGTACCTAATTAAAAAGTCTTAACAAACAACTTCTGGAGGTATTCCTTCACTAAAGGTTTTGTTTTGGAAGGAAGGGCTTAAATTGGTAAACTTGTCTACTTTAGAAAATTATCGTTGATATTGTATTTGGCACAGGTGTTTCTGGAAAGCTGTATATGAGTTACGTCAGACAACCCCTACGGACGCTGTACCTAATTAGAAAGTCTTAATAAACAACTTCTAGAGGTATTCCTTCACTAAAGGTTTAGTTTTGGAAGGAAGGGCTTAAATTGACAAAGTTGTCTACTTTAGAAAATTATCGTTGATATTGTATTTGGCACAGGTGTTTCTGGAAAGCTGTATATAAGTTACGTCAGACAACCCCTACGGACGCTGTACCTAATTAGAAAGTCTTAACAAACAACTTCTAGACGTATTCCTTCACTAAAGGTTTTGTTTTGGAAGGAAGGGCTTAAATTGGTAAACTTGTCTACTTTGGAAATCGTTGATATTGTATTTGGTACAGGTGCTTCCTGAAAGCTGTATATGCACTACTCCATGCGACCTAAACGGCCGCTGTACCTAATTCGAACGTCTACCCAAACAACTTCTAGTGATATGGGATCCGGCAATTTTATCGCTAACAATTCATCGCCGGAAAACTCGTCGCCGGCGAATTCATTGCGCCGTAAACTTGTCGCCATAGAAATCATCGCAAACAATACCATCGTTTAACAAATACATCGCACACCAAATTATCGAACACTTCTAAAATAAAATATGAATAAAATAAATAAAACGAATTAAAACAAAATAAAATGAAAAGAAAACAAAATAAATTAAATTAAAATAAAGTAAAAATGTACATAATTAGTTAGAATAGTAGTGTTCATACATGATGTTTATTTGATAAAAGTAAGATTTTATACAGTAATTTGTATTTACCTAAATGTGAATTCATACTTTGTTTTTTGAAAAGGGTAGATTCCAAATTTTAGGATTTAAATGTAAAGTATTGATGTTTGGGTTATTCAGCGATCTAAATAATTAACTCAATAATTCATAAATTAGTTCTTCAAAGTGAGATAACTCTATTACTATATTGTGTTTTTCTCGAAACGTATTTTGGGAATAATGTTATTGCAATTCAGTTTGAGGTAACTTACAGTTACTTTTCCACAGAACGATATTTCGTATGCTTAATTATACGTTATCTGCATAATCCCTGCGTTAACTGTATTCTAAAGTAACTTACAAATGTATTATTTGTTAGGGTAAGTATTTAAGGCATTGAATTTGTGAAATATTTTCAGTTAAGTTTCATCGCTTGTGCAACTGTGAACTTGTATACTTAGTAAACATAGTTTTTGATTTCGTTAAAAGCCAAAGAGGTAAAAATCTCTTAAATCATGTTGGATATTTATATAGTAGTGAACGTGAAACATCAGAAAAGACAATATGGAAATGTGCCCAGTACCACAGCTTCAAATGTAAAACCACGTTCCGGATAAAGCAAAAACGGAGGCCAATAAGATTGTGGGAGAAATTAAAGATCTGTCACTAACAACTCAAGAAAAACCAACAGCAATAATTGCGTCAGTAAGTACGGACATTTCTGCAGCAGTAAGTGGCCAACTTCCTCCAGTTGAAACTATAAAAAGAACAATTCGCTACACAAGGCAGCAAAAGAATTTACCTCGTGTTGATGTTTTCGTGTATTCCTCTGGAATTTGAAGTTGAGCTAAAGATGTTGGATTAAATGGAGAAAAATTTCTTTTTTACGATAACGGAAATGTCAACGAACGCATGCTGATTTTCACAACCGAAATGAATTTGCAGCTGGCAGTCCTAATTGGTTTGCGGATGGAACTTTTAAAATTACACCGTTATTTAAGCAAGTGTATACTATTCATGCCGTGGTATATAACAGTGTAACGTGCTTAAGTGCTTGTCCGATAAAACAGAAGACAGCTATAACATGATTTTGAGTAAACTCAAGGAATATAATCCTCAGCTTCAACCTGTTACCATAATGACTGATTTTGAACGTGCACCCCTCAACAGTTTCCATAAAAGCTTTTCTGATGCTGCTCAAAGAGGATGCTTTTTTCATCTGTCAGTGTCTGTTTAGGAGAATACAATCTTCTGGACTTCAGAAAAAATACGAAACAGATGAAGAATTTGCCATACAGATTCGTCAATTGGCTGCGTTAGCATACGTACCAGAAGATCAGGTAGTTAAATCTTTCGAAACTCTTTGTGATTCACCATATTACAAAACAGACGAAGAAGATGCCGAAAACGACCTTAAACCTGAAATCCAGCCGATTGTGGATTATTGGGAAGATAACTGGATAGGGCGCCCTGGACGCAGAAATAGGCGATGTCCCCGATTCGAAATAAGTTTATGGAATTGTTACGATTCGGTAAGGGATGGCTTGCCAAGGACTAACAATTCCGTAGAAGCTTGGCATCGCGGGTTTGGCGAATTGATAAATTGCCACCATCCAACGATCTGGAAGTTTATCGACGTTCTTAAAAAAGAACAGGTTTTAAATGAGTTGATAATAGAACAATATATTTCCGGCCACAATCCACCTTCAAGTAAAAAAGTGTACCGTGATACAGCAGTACGAATTACAAATGTTGTACAGTCTTATAACGAACGAAACATTTTAGATTATTTAAGAGGTATTTCGCATAATTTGAACCTACAAATGTAAATCTAGTATATATAATATTTCTCTTTAGTAATTGTAATGCTATTTTTTATGTAGGTATTTTCAAAGATCTTTCCTGCAATAGAAATTTAAATTTATGTTGTAATGTTTATACATGTTTTATTTTCGTGTTGTATTTTTATGCAATAATAAATACATAAAAAATATAATTAATAATAAATAATATGTACAAGATATGTATGTATCATTTAAAGTTATATAATAAAATCATGCATGCTTTATTTTCGTGTTGTGTCGATAAGAAATAATAAATACGTAAACAATATAATTAATTATTATTTATTTGTGTGTATTTTTCATCTTTATTAGCTCTTCTGTAAATAGTCAATAATGTACAATTAAGTCAATGAGAAAATCTTAGCACGAGGAGGGCAAACCTGACTAAAATATACAAAAGATAATTAAAAAGGTAAACACAAAATAATACATTGCAATGAGTTTGTCAGCGGCGATTTCCACTGCGATGAAATTACCTTGCGGTGAATATGATCGTGATGATTTTACTTCGTGATGGGTTTTCTGCGATAAATTCACCGGCGATGATTCTCATTGCAATGAATTCACCGCAACCCAGTGATATTCCTTCATTAAAGGTTTTGTTTTGGAAGGAAGGGCTTAAATTGGTAAACTTGTCTACTTTAGAAAATTATCGTTGATATTGTATTTGGCACAGGTGTTTCTGGAAAGCTGTTTATGAGTTACGTCAGGCAATCTCTACGGACGCTGTACCTAATTAGAAAGTCTTAACAAACAACTTCTAGACGTATTCCTTCACTAAAGGTTTTGTTTTGGAAGGAAGGGCTTAAATTGGTAAACTTGTCTACTTTGGAAATCGTTGATATTGTATTTGGTACAGGTGCTTCCTGAAAGCTGTATATGCACTACTCCATGCGACCTAAACGGCCGCTGTACCTAATTCGAACGTCTACCCAAACAACTTCTAGTGATATTCCTTCATTAAAGGTTTTGTTTTGGAAGGAAGGGCTTAAATTGGTAAACTTGTCTACTTTAGAAAATTATCGTTGATATTGTATTTGGCACAGGTGTTTCTGGAAAGCTGTATATGAGTTACGTCAGGCAATCTCTACGGACGCTGTACCTAATTAGAAAGTCTTAATAAACAACTTCTAGAGGTATTCCTTCACTAAAGGTTTAGTTTTGGAAGGAAGGGCTTAAATTGACAAAGTTGTCTACTTTAGAAAATTATCGTTGATATTGTATTTGGCACAGGTGTTTCTGGAAAGCTGTATATAAGTTACGTCAGACAACCCCTACGGACGCTGTACCTAATTAGAAAGTCTTAACAAACAACTTCTAGACGTATTCCTTCACTAAAGGTTTTGTTTTGGAAGGAAGGGCTTAAATTGGTAAACTTGTCTACTTTGGAAATCGTTGATATTGTATTTGGTACAGGTGCTTCCTGAAAGCTGTATATGCACTACTCCATGCGACCTAAACGGCCGCTGTACCTAATTCGAACGTCTACCCAAACAACTTCTAGTGATATTCCTTCATTAAAGGTTTTGTTTTGGAAGGAAGGGCTTAAATTGGTAAACTTGTCTACTTTAGAAAATTATCGTTGATATTGTATTTGGCACAGGTGTTTCTGGAAAGCTGTTTATGAGTTACGTCAGACAACCCCTACGGACGCTGTACCTAATTAGAAAGTCTTAACAAGCAACTTCTAGAGGTATTCCTTCACTAAAGGTTTTGTTTTGGAAGGAAGGGCTTAAATTGATAAAGTTGTCTACTTTCGAAAATTATCGTTGATATTGTATTATATACACTTGTTTTTTTGACAACTGTATAGGTGTTACGTCAGTCGTCCTAAACGGCCGTTGTACCTAATTAGAAAGTCTTAACAAACAACTTGTAGGAGTATTCCTTCACTAAAGATTTTGTTTTAGAAGGAAGGGCTTAAATTGATAAAGTTGTCTACTTTCGAAAATTATCGTTGATATTGTATTATGTACAAGTGTTTTTTGACAACTGTATAAGTGTTACGTCAGGCGATCTAAACGGCAGCTGTACCTAATTAGAAAGTCTTAACAAACAACTTCTAGGGGTATTCCTTCACTAAAGATTTAGTTTTAGAAGGAAGGGCTTAAATTGATAAAGTTGTCTACTTTCGAAAATTATCGTTGATATTGTATTATATACACTTGTTTTTTTGACAACTGTATAGGTGTTACGTCAGTCGACCTAAACGGCAGAATGGAACCCAATTAGAAAGTTTTGAACTTGCACGGGCATTCCTTCACTAAATGTTTTGTTTTAGAAAGAAATTAAATAGATAAACTGGTTTACTTTAGAAAATCTTCATTAATATTGTATTTTGCTCAGGTGTTTCCAGAAAACTGTACATCTGTTACGTCAGGCGACCTAAATGGCCACTGTACCTAATTAGAAAGTCGTAACAAACAACTTCTAGGGGTATTTTTCACTAAAGGTTTTGTTATGGAAAGAAAGGCTTAAATTGATAAACTTGTTTACTTTAGAAAATCATTGTTAATATTTGGTTATGTGTTTCTGGAAAGCTGATCATCTGTTACGTCAGGCTACCTAAACGGCCGTTTTACCCAATTAGAAAGTTTTAAGGAACAACTTCTGTGGATATAACTGTGAAAAAGGTTTTTTTTGTACTAGGAAGGCTTAAATTGATAAACTTGCTTACTTTAGAAAATAATCGTTGATATTATATTTTGACATGTGTTTCTTGAAAGCTGTATGTGTACTACGTCAGGTCACCTAAACGGCCGCTATACCTAATTAGAAAGTCTTGACAAAAAACTTCTAGTGGTATTCCTTCACCGAAGGTTTTGTTTTGGACAGAAAGTTGATAAACTTGTATATATATATTAGCGACTTCTCTACAGTTCTCTTGGCCGCCTGTCGCATCCCGAACGCCACTCGTTTTCATCCTGCCACACATCTTCACTTAAATTTCGTCGTTCCATAGCGTTTTTTTACTCCGTCCTCCCATCTAGTTCTGGGTCTTCCCCGTTTTCATCTCCTATGGGGGATTCACTTCCATGTTTCCTTTGGCAACCGCCATTCCTCCATTCTCTTCATATGTCCGTACCAACACAGTTGCTTCTTTTCGACACCATGCTAGCACATTCTCTCTTTGATAGTTTCAGTTCTTATTCGGTCTAATAAGGTTACACCACAACATCTCCTCCAGTAGATATTTTCCACAGCATTTATTCTTCTTTTCATATTTTGGTATAACGTTAAAGTTATTTACTTTAGAAATTCGTCGTTAATATTGTATTTTGCTCACGTGTTTCTGGAAGCTGTACATCTGTTACGTCAGGCGACCTAAACGGCCGCTGTACCTAATTAGAAAGTTTTAAGGGACAACTTCTGGCGGTATATCTTTGAAGAAAGTTTTTATGTGCTAGGAAGGCATAAATTGATAAACTTTTTTGTACACGTGTTTCTGGAAAGCTGTATATGTGTTAAGTCAGGCGACCTAAACAGCCGCGGTAGCTTATTAGAGAACCTTAGAAAACCTATTTTTTTTTCAAAGATGGTATTTTGTAAAGCGAAGAGCGGTTCATGTATTTCTTGAAAGCAAAACTGCATGTGTTACGGTAGGCGACCTAGCAGGTTGCAATGCCTGAGTAGATTCCCTAAATCAAACTGATTTCAACATATATGCACTTTTCCGAAGTAAAGTTAACTTTATCTATCGTAGTGCCTAAGTAAAATGTCTTAATTCGAAACTTCAGAGGGTTTCCTTTCTTTAGAAAAGGATTTATTTGAAAGCAAGTGCCTAAACTATAACTTGCCTACCAGAGTAGAAGTAGAACTACACAGGTTTACGTCAGGCGACCCAGTCAGCGGTGGTGGCTAAGTAGAATGTCTTAAAATATTTAACATAATAATTTTTTTAAATAGAAATGTATTGTTACATGGAACATTGCTCATATAATTCATAATGGAGTTACTCTATTTGAAGTTGGATAAATTCTATTTCTTCGCTTTTCACCCTTTCAAAAACAACTTTAGCTGCACAGTTGACTAGGCACAGTCTTGAAGGTTTAGCGCAAGGTGTAGAACACTGAACGTAATAGCCAAATTAAGCACTTGAAGACACCAATACAGAATGTATAGGATTAAATTTTAATACTAGTTCGTCGGGACTATCGCTTGCTTTGGTAATTCGTGGTCATTACTTTTGGTTACCTTCTAGCTCTAATACTGTGTGCAATAGTAATACTTATTACGTTACGTGTTTAAGAAGATTTTAAAAAATATGTTTTCCAAAAAAATATATGTGAATTGTTTAGTTGTATGTACGAACTTCCTGCTTCTTTCTTAACTAAGAACTGTATTATATTTGTATGTAAGCATAGTAATATCATATTTTCTTTTAATTTTAAATTATACAAGGTGTAACTAAATTAGTTGATCAAACTTTACAGGCGTATTCTATTCTTCAAAACATAAATATACATTGTCCGGAAACGATTCCTTAATGCCAAGTGACCATAACCTTGGTTATTTGAAATTCCAAAATGCCTAAAGTGTGATTCTACCTATTTTTAGTGATAAATTGAGATAGTTCCTAAAACTTAAGTGAATTCTACAACTTGGCTTCGCTAATTCGGAAGTCGTGTTTTAAAACAGCAAAATACGGGTTTACTTCCGGTCGCTTTTATCCGTTGCTTTTAACACTTCAGTTAGTTCCAACGCTCCACCACCATTACTCAATACACTATCTGGACATGTTAACTAAAACACACGTGGTTTTTATTAATCGTTATTTCCCTTAACGTAAAAACGTTCATTTTTTACCCTAAATCTTCATATGAAGTTTCCATGTTAAAGTACTTAAAAGAACAAAGTTTGCAGACTTACTTCCATATAATCAAATGTTTCCATTGTAGTATGAAAATGCACATCTGCGCGCAATTATACTGTCATTCACATATGGTTTATTTATATTTTCTAGATGTAATTCCACTCCAAGACGTGAAAATATTGAATTAACTGTAGTTCAATCTGCTCGAGCTGAAGAAAAACTGCAAGCCGCCAGATTCAAAGAGAAAACGTCGAGAAGTTATAAGTCAGGGTTATCATTTCCCTACGAGCAATAAGTATTAACCACCCACAACAATAAACCAATCGTTGATCACCCACATGCAATTATAAATCTAGATATCGCACCGTGGCTCGCATAAATATATAAAACGGGTTGGTCAGTAATCTGCAACGAAAGCAAAGCGTCCCAGATGAGTTCCTAGTTTTAGAGGCTGGCAGTTTACAGTTTTCAGCGGCCAATCGCGCACTCGCTGCGACTGGAAAGCTGCAAGTCATCGGAAAAGCAAAAAATGCATTAAAAATGCAAAAACCCGTTCATGTGACATTCCCACAATTAGTATCAAATGATTGTTTGTTTTTCAGGACTATTGAAGTGACTGCCGCGCGCGATGGAGCGGAAAACTAGCGGTAGATATCGGCAGACATGCGTTCTATAAGTAGAATTGAAAAATACTGGAGGCGTAACGAATTTCAGTTTCCTGTCACATAGTCTTGCGACACTTTTTTCTTTTGGTTTTGGTTTTGCAGCAATTTGCAATGGCGAATGCCTACGTTGGCCATCTTTCAGACTATGTAGAACAAGCTTGATGCGAACATCCGTGTAGGAAAAAGTTGATGAATGTCCACAGCGTTCCTGTACCTTAAAGTAAACAATGGTAGAGTAGATTTTTTTGAAAAACTAATTTAAACCATGTTTATAGATCTTCGAAACTAACAAACGAAATACAAAACTGTATTAGAATAGTTTGTTTGGTAGGTTGGAACGAAAATGGCATACCGGTCATCTTCCCCTATTTTATATACACCCAGTATGGAAAGATAAAGTATGAACTATTGTTATTGACTTGGTAAAAGGGTCGATAGAAATATAGACATTTAAAATAAGCTCAGCTACAATTTAATCCTGGATATACCGCAAATGTGTTTGAATTTGCATTGTTTACTGTATTGTATTTCCCACTTACAGCAATAGCTCATCCCGTAAATAACCAGCAAGAATTTCTAGCTATGTTACTTTAAAAAATATATATCCCCAAGGAAAAGTTATCTAAACTTATCTATTAGGGCTTGTAATTCAAATTAAGAACATGTCGACAGGTTAAACTCCCAACTGAGAAATGACATCAATAGAACTACAGGAATCAACCGGACGTCAGTAGCACAGGGACGAGGACAATGGATTGAAATGGAAAATGCTTATATACAGAAATTGATATAGGCTGATTGTGATTGTGATTTGAGGCAGGATTGCTTGGTATTACATGAAATTACATGAAAGTATTTGTAATTACTTGGATTTCCTTTAATTATACAAAAACCTAAATTCAAGTGGGTGATTGACTTTTCGGAATTATTATTACATAGAGTAATAAGGATGAACATTGAGCAAGAACTAGAAAAACCAAACAGTTTCACTGCAAACTTAATTACTTGATATTGCATGGAATTACCTGTAATTACTGAAATTATCGAAATACACGTATAAAACTTTTAAATTTTAATTATCTAAAGCAATGCCAATGAAAATCTGTAGCAAGAAACTGTTTATATGAAACGTGCAATTACTTTGAATTGCATGGAATTTTTTAAACTTTCGTAATATACTTACACAAACTTTATCTGAGTCCTCCACTGTCGGAATTTTTAATATCTAAAGACAGTAATGATGGAAAATTTCCAGCAAGAAAATCGTAAATTCAAGTAGTTTATCTACAAATTGAAATTACTTTTGAAATTACATGAATTTGCAATATGTTGTAGAACCATTAACTGAATCTGTAACTAATTAGACTATTTATTATCTAAAACAATAATAATTACAACTTAAAACTTAAAACCTGAAAAAGGAAAAGATTTAACTTGGAATTGGCTGAAATTAATACAAATTATATGGAATTACTTGTAATTACTTTGAATTTTTACGGTTAACTTGCTATTCAAATTGCTTGAAATTACATGGAACTACTTGAATTATTTGAATATATGCAAAACACTTAAGTGAATTACTTGTAACTACTTCAATTATTGCATTATATGTACAAAATCTACTTTAATTTTTCACGTGTCGGAATTTTTATGGCTAAAGCGCGAATATTGACAAATTTTTGAAGGAAGTTTTAAAAAACAAACGGTTTACCTGCAATTTAAATTGCTTGAAATTACATGGAACTACTTGAATTATCGGAATATATGTAAAACACTATTTGCTTTATGGGACTTTGTTATCTAAAGTAATAATAATAAAATGTTCTAATAAGACACTTGAACGACTGACAGTGTAACTGCAACTTGGCAATACTTGTAATTGTATGGAATGACACGAAATTACTTGTAAATGCTTGAATTTTCGCAATCCGTGTACAAAACTTACGAGAATCTTTCATGTGTCGGAACGTTTATTGTCTTAAAAAAAGAATAATGGACTTTTGCAGGAAATCTTGGAAACCAAGCGGCTTACCAGCAATTGGGATTACTTGAAATTACATAGAACTACTTGTAACTATTATAATTATAGGAATATATGTAAAACACTCAAGCGACTTTTTAACTTCTAGGGCTTAAAGCAATAATAATAAACGCTTCTGACAAGACACTTGAACAATCAGACAGTGTAACTCCAATTTGGAAATATTTGGAATTATTTCAAATTACATTGAACTACTTCTAATTACATATTTTTTTTATATGTTGGAAACTTAATTTAGTATTACACTCCTGAAACATTATTATCTGAATAATAATCAACACTTTTAAAAAGAAACTGCAAAAATTAGACAGTGTTTTGTAACTGCAACTTGGCAATAATTGCCAATACTTGAATTACATGGAATTATCACATTATATGTACAAAAATTAAGTGAATCTTTCATGTGTCGGAATTTTTCTTGTCTTAAAACAAGAATAATTAATTCTTGCCAATAATTTTGACAACCTAACAGTTTACCTGCAATTGGGATTACTTGCAATTACATGGAACTATCGGAATATATGTAAAACACTTTGTTATCTCAATAATAATCAACACTTCAAACAAGAAACTCGAAAAATCAGAACGTTCTGTAACTGCAACTTCGCAATACCTAGAATTACATGGAAATACACGGAATTACTTGTAATGAATTGAATTTACGCAATATATGTCCAAAACTTACGTTAATCTTTCATGTGTCGGAATTTTTAATGCCTTAAAACGAGAATAATGACGAATCGTTCCAGGAAATCTTGAAAATCAAACAATTTTCTTGCAATTAGGATTACTTGAAATTACATGGAACTACTTGTAACTGCTTGTAGCAAGTGTTTGACTGCTTAGGCTTTGTAATTTAAAGCAAAAATAATAAACGCTTCTGACAAAATACTTGAATAATCAGATAGTGAAATTGCAATTTAGAAATACTTGCAATGATTTCAAATTCACGGAACTAGTTCTAATTATTCAAATTTTTTTATAAGTTGGAAAGTTCACTGAGTGTTTGACCCCTGGGACTTTGTTATCCTAATAATAACCAGAACTTCTAAAAATAAACTTCAATAATCAAACAGCGTTGGTGCTGAAACCTGGTAATACCTGGTATTACTTGGAATTACACGTAAATGCTTGTAATTACTTAAATTTTTACAATATATGTACAAAACATACAATCATTCATGTCTAGAAATTTTTATTATCTTAACACGAGAATAATGAAGAAATTATGCAGGAAATTTATAAAAAGAAACGGGTTACCTGCAACTAGGATTACTTGAAATTACATGGTACTACTTGTAACTACTTACATTATGGGAATGTATAGGCCCCGTCTTGGACTATTTTTTAAATGGCAATGGGAGTCGAGTTACATCTCATTTGAAAGGTATTGTAATTGTGCGTCAGATCCTAAAAATATTCATCCAGAAAAAAATGACAGATGATTGAAAATAACAAGTTCATGGAAAAAACTAAAAATTAAAGGAAAAAAGGTATGCTTTCGAAACGTTCACCATTGAAGAATACAGAAGAAGAAGAAGATTCTAAAACACAACAAAACATATTTTATACAACAAAAACTGAATAGTAATACTATTTTAATAAATGTTCAAAGTGTGCTCCTTGAACCTCTTGGCAATTGAAAAACCTATTTAATATCTCTTCCGTACTTTCTGGAAAGTTTCAAATCCGATATTTGCACAAGCCTCTGTTATTTTACGTCGCAAATCCAAAAAGGAATCGGGTTCTGTTTGAAAATCTTTCGATTTAAGATACCCCCACAAAAAAATTCAACGGAGTCGGGTCAGGGTATCGCGGAGGCCATTCTGGTGGACCACGAAGACCAATCCATCGTCGAGGATACGTTACATCGAGATAATTGCAAACTTGTCTGCTAAAATGTGGAGGAGCGCCAAATTGCTGGAATATGATATCCATGTCAAATTCGTTTGGATTATTTTCAGCAATCTCAACTATTAACGGATGATTTTCGTCGATATATAAGGGATCTACGATATGGTCGCGAAGTATTCCTATCCACATATTCAATTTTTGCTGAAATTAGATGCGACATTCCTGGAAAACATGGGGATTTGCATCGCACCAATATCTTACACTTTGTCTGTTGACAAACCCATTTAAAAAAAAATGTGCATTCGTCACTAAAACAGATATTGCTAAGATAGGATGGTCTTCTTGCAATGGTTTTGGCCATGACCTCAGAAAATTCAATGCGTCTATCCGGATCATCTTCAATCAGCTGGTGTAAAATCTTAATTTTGTATGGATGAAACTTATGCCGTTTTAAAAACTTTGTGACAGTGATCGTCGATACATCACATATCGCAGCTACATGTGAAGTTGATTGCTGAGAATGAACTACCATTTCACCGACCTTCTTAATTTGTTTGTCTTCTGAAATTGCGGGTCGTCCAGGGTTTTTCCTGTTTTGTACACTTCAAGTGTTAATGAATTTTTGCAGAAGTTCTCTTAAATACGTCCTAGGAATAGGACATTCGGGAAAACGTTCATTAAATATTCTTTTGGCTTCGTGAAAGTTTCGATGGGTTTCAGCAGAAATAAAACTGCTTCAGTTTTTTCCTGCAAAGTTCGAACATTAGTCATAATTATTGTTAGTATCACCGTGCGCAAACATAATAACTGAATTCAAGTAACAGAATAGAAAGAATAATTATTTCAATTGTTTGACTTCTGTTGTTTCGCCTCCTACATGTTTTCAGCGTTTTGCTTAACATCAGAAATAAATAATTAGGAAGTCTGTCATTTGTTTTTTAATCTATAAAACTTTTCCAAAATATAGAATTATACGCTTATCAAAGAGACCTTTCAAATGAGGCGTCACTCGACCCCTATAGCCATTTAAAAAAGTTTTCAAAATGGCGCCTAGCCATCCATTGAAGGCACAAAATTTTGTGAAGAAATATCAAGTCGTTCAAAAGTTTGTAGGGGGGAGAGGACATTTTACGACCGCACTGTATATAAAATAAAATGGGTTATCTCTCTGGAACTAAATTTTGGAAAGGGCTTAGAAAGGCATCTGTATTATACTACAATTGGTAATTTTTAATCTTAACTTAAATAACTTCTCATTAATCTATCAAATACGTTTTCTGCTGTTCCTTTCATGGAAAATCGTTTCTACGGCCTACAGGTCTGCCTATATAACGTTGTTTCTTGAGTTTGGCGTAATACAGAAATAATCTTTATATTCTTCTAAAAAATTCTAGAAACACACAAAGAATTATATACATAAAATTTTCTCACATGAAGGTTTGTTCTTTACGAACATCTCTTTGTCGGTGTTCGCAAAAACGGTCATACCTAATGCGAATTTTTCCGGACTAAAACAGGCAAGAACGGGTAAGTTCTCATGTAGTGGAGGTTGAGGCCTAATAAATACATCATCTAGTGATGGTAGGTGACATATTGACTTGTCTGAAAGCATGCGCCGCGTGATTTACTCCTGAGGAGGAGATGAAGAAGGAGGCTGCGACCGCCGAGCAACCGGAACTTGCGTCGCTTAGCTCACTGGGAAAGTGGGAATTTACTTCTAGCTCCGTTGCGACTACTGCCAGATCCCAGATAGGGCGAATTTACATATTATCATATGTTTAAGACTTGTGCCGTTTTTATAAGTCAAGCTCGCGTGCCTCTAACAGTACTTGTAGTTAGCTATTCTTTAAAGAGATTTAAACTCTCGTTGAAAAACATGTTAAGCCAAGACGGCCAACGATGGTGAAAGATACATTCAGATTATGTATTATACCAACTTAAATTAGCTCTCTTTGGCTAGTAACAAAGCGAGAGCTTTTTGTACGAATATAAATTTAAATTAGAGAGAAGCACCATTTTCTCATTTTCAACATACCGTTAATTAAACCTTCCAAACTGGCTGGAGCAGTTGGGGAGATAAATTTTAATGCAATCTTGATGTGATCGAGCTTCACCATGACAATTCACAATGTGGATGGATGTCGTGGAGCCATAAACTCTTTGATCGCCGCTCATAGCGACTGTAGTTGATCTGACTAGATCATGCATTCAGTTGTAGTCATGCCAGAAAAATGTACGAGTTGTCTCACTTCCTTAGTGCCCTGTATCACTGGAGTTTATTTTAAATTATCTGAACCCCTGGGCTATGCTTCACTGTTTGTTTAATATTTTATTATACGTATGCTTAACATATACAGGGTGTATCAGAATAGGTACAAATATTTAAACCAGTAATAGATTGGCTCAAGTAGGATTCAATGGTACTATTCATTTCTCAAAAATCATTATATTTATATTTTTTAATTAAAAAATAAAACAAAATTTTGTTTGGGAACTGCTGATGATACATAGAAAATGCATTTAAGCTGTAGAAGGTTATTACGTAATTGTAAAGTAAATCAAAAGTGGCAAACACGTAAAAACTTGTCTGGCTTGTGATAATTGAATAGAAATTACTGACCTACCTAATAATATTTGTGGTTTGTGGCAGGTGATAAGAAATTGCTTGCACTTCTATCTTACCCTCCTTTTGCATAACATGTCTTTGAACTCAAATTTTTGTTATTATCCTGCGGTACTCAAACAATTTTGGGTCAAATTTTCAATTATTATTTTGTCATATCTTAAGGGTTCCATTGCCAGAGAAATGTTTTTTCTGGTTTGTATATATTGTGATCTATCATCGGAATTAATATTTGTACCTATTTCTGATACACGCTGTATGCGAGATATGTTCAATTGAAACCCATAGTTGCTTTACTAAAAATTTTTCAACAATTTAATTACAAATAATTACCGTCACATTTGAGGCACTTATCCCATTGTTTTACTAACCGAGGTACACCATCCTCATGGAATCCCTGTGGCGGCTGATTGAAGAAGTCTTCTACAGCTATCTGAACTTCAGCTTCACTCAAAATGCCGACCTTTTGATGTCTTTTTCAACGGTCCAAAAATATGGAAATCGCAAGACGATAGATCGGGGCTGTAAGGTGGATGGTTCTAAAACCCTCCACTTCTTTCATTGAAGATTTTATTTTACGACATTAGCAACATGAGGCCTAATACTGTCGTGCAGCTAAATGACCCTTCGCGTAAGTATCCTGGACGTTTCCGTCTTATGGCTTGACGAAGCTTGTTCAAAGTTTCATTCTACAAATTTGCATTGACACTTACTCCAGGTTCCTTAAACTCTATCAACAAGGGCCCTTCATGGTCGAAAAAAAATGTTAATATCACTTTGTTTGCAGCAGGGTGTGTTTTAAACTTTTTCTACTACTAGATGGTCCATAGTAATGGTACCCAGTTTCGTCACCAGCAACTATTGACAGTTACAGAGATAAGCCCATTCGCATGCATTTTTGTTTATTAGACAGGAGACGAGGAATGTATTGCGAACAAACTTTGCTGTAACCCAGATTACGAACAGTACTATGGACAGATCCTACACTCGCACCAACAATTTCTGAAATTTCTCTAATTGAAATTCGACGATTTTTTCTAATAAGGTCTTCCACATAATATGTGGAAGACCTTATTAGAGAAAATGGCATATTATGCCATATTGTTTTCTGTTAATGCAGTACACCGTGCACCTGGTGGCGGTTCACCCGTAGTCCCATCTTTTCCATTCTTAAATTTTGGACACCCTTCCTTTACAATGGCTGCACACCCTCAACGCATAAAAATTCTAGGAAGTTGATCAAAGATGAGTTTCAGTTGGACAAGACTCGTATGTACCAACTTATAATGCAAGACCCATATCGACAGGACAAAAATTAGTAGAAATGGAAGAAGAACTGAAGCAAATAAAACGGAATGTAGTAGGTATTAGTGAAGTGAGAAGAAAAGCAGAAAGTCTAATAATTCTAAGATCGGGTAATATAAACTACTCAAAATGAAAATGGAGCCACCTCTTCATAAGCGTATATTTCACGTAGTTTGAATTAATAATGAAAATTTGATTTTACGATGACAATGTGTACACATCAGCCTTACCGGTGTAAACAAAATTTCTGCTTTTGTTTTGTTATTCTGCTCAGAATACTTGTCACCATGTAAACCTCAACAATTGATTATCAGAGCATATTAAAGTGGAGCGTGTTTTATCATCCGAAAGTGTAAACTTTACAGTGCAAACATGAATATCGATGTGTTAGGTAGAAGAATACGTCGTAGAGTATACCTAATTGAAATTGAAATTGCTAGGGCCGTAACGTTAATTGAGGAAGGTTATTCCAGAAGACGCGTAGCAGAAATTATGAATGTGAGCCGCGCCGCTATAAATAGAGCATGGAATCGGCATTAAATTTATGGCATTGTTAGAAGAAGGCCTTATCCTCAACGTCAAAGGGCCACAACAGCTCGAGAAGATCGCTTATTACGGCTGTGGGCGATTAGGGAACGAACCAATACCGCACGAGCGCTTCAAAATCAGTTAGTAGCAACAACAGGGACCAGAATTTCTGATCAAACAGTTCGCAATAGACTTCATCAATGTCAGTTGCGTGCTAGAAGACCGGCTAAAGTACCTCGTTTAACAGTAGCACATCGCAGAGCTCGAAGAATTTTTGCCGAAGTACATCGTCATTGGACAGTACCACAATGGAGTAATGTGTTGTTTACGGATGAGTCAAGATTCTGTTTATACCACAACGATGGACGTGTTCGGGTATGGCGACGAGCCAATGAGAGGTATTTGGACTCAGCTGTACAAGAAACTGTTCGCTTTGGCGGAGGGTCTATTATGATATGGGCTGGCATATGTTTAAATGGGCGCACCGACCTTGTCGTAATTGAAAACGGTTCCGTAACTGCATTACGTTACTTAAGGGAGATTTTAGAACCACACATAATTCCTTTTGCGGATAATATTGGAGCAGATATTATTCTACAGCAAGATAATGCCAGGCCACACGTGGCTAGGATAGTGACAACTTTTTTAAATCATCATAATATTAAAGTAATGGAATGGCCAGCTCACAGCCCAGATCTCAATCCCATTGAACACCTATGGGATACAATGGGACGAAGATTATTGGAACGGCAACCTATAGAAACCATCCAACAACTTCAAGACATTCTTATTCAAGAATGGGAACAACTGGCCCAGGAGATGATCAGAAACTTGATCGAGAGTATGCCCCGTCGTTGCGCTGAGGTTATCAGAGCCAGAGGAGGACACACTCACTACTAAGGATAGTTTTAAGATAATGTCTTATTTAAAAATGTTAAAAAAATAAAATTATTTAATCGACTTATTGAAATGAATTTTTTCCTCTCCATAATCCATTCGCCATATTTAAGTAATTTATACACCGACAAGGCTGATGTGTACACATTGCCCTCGTAAAATAAAATTTTCGTTATATTTCAAACTACGTCTAATATAAGCTTATGAAGAGGTGGCTCCATTTTCATTTTGAGTAGTTTATTTCAATATAAAGTAGAAGAAGACTCTTCAACAAGAGGTGTCGGTCTGTTCATACACAAAAGATAAACTAAAAGTATAGTAGACATAAGATACATATCTCCAAGAGTAATATACCCAGTTACATATTAAATGCACCAACCCATTAAAAATAAGGCTAGGTGTTTGTAAATTTGCTAAAATAATGTTTCATTATTGCGCATCAAAAGATCACTTCCTCCATTAAAAAATTCAAGTGGTTGTGGTGTTCGTCTACTGTCTCTCATCAACTTGTTACTTAGAAACAAAACAATATCTACTAAACAATAATTAGTTGTTTCGAATTTTTTTTACATTGTGGGGCAGAATTAATGTTTTAAAGTGCCTCAAGTAAGAGAACGTAGAAATTTCAATCATATTTCGGATTTTAATAGATATTGAATTATCGGCATGAAAGAAGCCGGACTTTCTTTTCGTGAAATTGGTACAACGGTAAATCGGGACCACACTACAGTTGCACGAATATGGTCTGCTTGGTCAGAAGAAGACATTCAGCGACATCATCCAGCTGGTAGACCTCCAGGTAGCAGAAGTGTTCGTGAAGATCGACTTCTGCGAAGAATGGCTACAGGAGACCGTTTTCAAACAACAAGGTCTGTTGCTGTAGGCTGGATGCGAGCTATTTGCCCCCGCATGTCAATGGCAACAACTTACAGAAGAATCTCTTCTTTTGGACTGCGATCCTACCGTCCATTCCAACTGCTCCCTTTAACTGCACATTACAAGGCTGTTAGGCTTGCTTGGTGTCAAGAGTGGCAGCATTGGAATCAGCAATGGAACGACATTGTCTTCAGTGACGAATCAAGATTTTGCTTGTGGGCAAATGACGGCCGTAGGAAGGTACGTCGATATCGAGGAGAAAGACGAAATCTAGAGTTTGTTGAAAGACGCCAGACAGCGTTAACACCTGGAGTTATGGTTTGGGGTGCGATTAGTGCCGGTAGAAGATCACCCCTTGTGTTCGCCCCATGCACTTTAAATGCTCATCGCTATATTCATAATGTCCTGGAACCGGAGTTAGTACCATTCATGCAGACGTTGCCAAACGATATTTTCCAACAGGATAACGCACGTCCACACACTGCAAGCATTACCATAACGTACCTCCAACATACACAATGGCAAATGTTGCCCTGGCCTGCACGATCACCGGACTTTTCGCCGATCGAACATATTTTGGATATGATGGACCGGCGACTAAAGTTATTGCCAAGAGCTCCTAACAACTTAGACGAGCTGAGACACCAACAGGAGGTTATAAGGAACGAGATACATCAGAAGAACATTGACAACTTGATAGAAAGCATGCCACGACGGGTAAATGCTTGTATTATTGTTCATGGCGATGTTCCACATTAGTAATTTTGTTTTCGTTGTTGTTATTGTTTTCTCATAATTGTTAATTTTTTTATGATAACCTGATCATTTCATACGCAATAGTGAAACTTTACTGTAACAAAGTTTGAAACCCGCAGCACTTTTAATAGCTGGTGCAATGCATATGAAACGAAGTATATGTATGTATAAGTGGTACTAAAACTGAACACAAGAACAAAAATCAAATTAAGCCAAGCCTATGCTCTCATAAGCAGTCATGAAGACGACGAAGTAGTAAACTTTTACGAAGACATACAAAAGGCTAAAATAATAACACCTACACATTATAATATAATTGTAGGCGAGATTATCGCCAAACTGGAACAGAAAAAAAAACGAAAAAAATATTGTAATGAAAAAAAAAACGGTATAGGACAACGAAA
>JABXWE010017916.1:0-37948 GCA_014611495.1 Limonius californicus | reverse complement strand
AATTATGATATTTTACTTTACTTTGTAAGTTTAATAAGTTTATAACATTTTGTAGGGTTAGGTTTTCATTTATTCAAATGAATTTAAAACAGTAATCTGTAAATTTATTATCCAAATTTACTGAAACTTGCCCACCGAACTGCTTAGATGACGCCACTATCAATGTCTCGCATTTCATCATGCTAAACTTATATGAGTTTCCTGTATTAATATATTAAAGTATTTGGTGCCATCAAAAGCGCTTTCCAACTACACACCTTACATCATACACATTTACATGGATATGACAACAGATTGTAAAGTGTGTTGTAAAGATATCACAGACAAACTATTTTTGTTCCTTCTCTTCCTAATACCAATGAATCATATCTACCATCTTTCTCTATACTCTTATGCAATCTACGCATGCGCTCACGCGTGTTGTACGGCGGGAAATTTAAATATGTAGTAAATGTAACTAATATAAACCAGTGCAATTATCGCAGTCTTTTAAATCTTGCGACAAAATCATTCTTGCCATTTTTCAAAATTAATTATTTGACACCTCTATAACTGTCAAATATTTATTAAATAAATTATAAAGTAAAAAATACAGTCATCCAATATAATGTTTATTTATTTCTAAGGTTTAAATACTCTTCTAAAGTATAGAAGGCATTTTCCGTTAAAAAAGTTTTGAACTGTCCATCAAACGTCTTTTCATTTATGATATTTTTAAGATTTCTAGGCAGTTTATTATACAGAGAGGTACAACAGGATCTTGGAGACTTTTTGTATAAGCTTAAATTATAGTAAACTATCTGAAGGTTATTACAGGATCTGGTGCTGTAAGTGTGATTATCATTTACAAGAGGGAAGTTCTTAGGGTTCTTTCTTACATACAGGACGCACTTTTGTATAAATATGGATGTTAACGTAAGTATACGATTATTCTGAAAAATTGGTCGGCAATGTTCTCTTGGTGAAAGGTTGAACATCATTCGAATTATTCTTTTTTGAAGTATAAACACTCTACCTACGTCTACGGAAATGAAAACAAACAATTCCTTGATTGAGGAGCACTGCAAATAACGCATTTTCGCACCATTTTAGATTAAAATTAAAAATTTAATAACCCAAAACGTTTCCACATTTGCAGGTTATGCGCTGTTCTTGTGACTTTTCTCACTGACAGTTTAATTTGTGTAATTCTCGCCATACCTCAACAGCAACTGGGCGAGCGCCAATATTAAAAAGGGTACAAGTGAAACAACATTATTGGATGTAATGCAACGGCAAAAGAGACAGATAAAAAAAAGTTTGTTGGGATCCTTACAACAGTGACGTACCTAGTTTCTTATGGAGTGGTATTATCTATGTAAATGTGTATGATCTAAGCTACACACCAAATACTCTAAAGACAAGGAAGGGGATTTCATGGAATATGGTGTCAGTACCAACTTCTCGGAATAGTTGTATTCTACCCACCACAATAAATTTCAGTTGTTCAATAATTTTTTAACTTAGTAAACAAAAAGAGCAACATTTTAAAAAGCCCTGGAACTTATATTTACAAGGATGCATTAAATTCTATGCTAAAAATAACTTAGTGGGAAGCCCAATTCAAATTAATTTTAACTATTTATAACATATTAGTCAAAATATTTTAATAAAAAAATTCATATATTCAGTAGTTTTAAATCATTTTAAAAATCATTGTCTTAAATAGTGGAATGGCGTTTCCTTACTGTCATTACTAACCTGACTGTAATGAACTTGGTCCAGCAGTATTGCCCCCTTCTTTTGTTTCACCAACTCCTTGAGAACTCGGTTGGCATCCACTGGTATTACCAGAATACCTGAAAGTACCTAAATTAGAACTTTCTAGTAAAGTAAGAAATTTTACAGGTGGTTCAACAGAAGGAGAACAGAACATTCAGCTTTAATTATGAAAAATTAAACAATTATACAAGGTGTAGAATTCAAAAATACGTAATTGTACTGTATGCTCCGTAAAAAAAATGTAAGATCACACATTTTTTTAAATTAATACTGTAAACCCCGACAACTTTACCCTGCTGCAACATCAAACAAAAAATATTTTTCTTTACGTTAGCCACAACAAAAAAATCTGGTAACATGCAGTATCTACTAACCAAACATATTCTTTCGCGCCTAGCGCTTCTTCCAACCAGGTAGAATGCGTACATGCCGTGAGATCCGGTAAGTAGGTTTTACCTATATTTTAAGGTTTTTTTATACCATGGTATGACTTTGTTTTTATCCTATCTGTTTAAAATTTTTATTAGGTATACTTTACTGTTGCATTAATAGTATAAAATTCTATTCTTACTTAAGCGGTGCCCGGCTATTCCAAAAAAATTAAATGGGCAATGTTGTCACCTAATTCTTTGAAATAAAATAAATATTTTTTGCAGTTAACATATTTAATTTTTGTTTTGTTGTTCCTAAGAGTTTTACTTTATTGTTAAATACGTATAAATTATTTAGCCTGAACACTTAGAACGGATTAAATTTACTAGTTGAGTTGAATAAATTTTCATCACTTTCATTTGGCCTGTTTAACTACAGGAATATACCCATTAAATCCCGATGAAGTCTTAAAGAAAACACCCAGAGCAAGGTTTAAAGTTTAGGTACGTGGCGAAATTGATGGAACTTTATTAAACTTTCTGAAAAATAGAACAGACCTAAAAAACTAAGCCCTAAAAAAGGCAAGAAAAAAATGCTTAACATTGATGCCGGACAATCGATGAGATATGAAGACCTAGTTACAGAGACGCTAGAAGAGCAGGGCAGTGTGGAAGTGATTGAAGATGAAGACACAAATACTGAATCTGACAATAGCAGCCAAAATAAAAAAGCCACAACAGAAGATTTTATACCCAATGATTTGAAACAAGGCTCTTATGTTGTAGTTAGATTCCCTACTAAAAAAAACTGTGAGACATTTTATTGGGACAATACTTGAATTATCCGAAATCAATAACAACTATACTGTAAAGTTTCTAAAAAAAGTAAGGAATAGTTTCAAGTTTCCAGAGAAAGACGAGACATTCCATGTAAACTTTTTTGATATTGTGCAACTTTTATCAACCCGGTAATTGACCGAAGAAGCTACAATTTATTTGCCCCAGCAGGCTTAAAAGCATATAACCACTGAAATGAGATTATTTTTGAGCATTTGAGTTCCTTTCTAGATTTACGCGTTATTTCTATTCTTAGTTTTGAAATTTGTTTCGAGTTTCTTTGTTTTTATTCAGTATTTAGTGCCTTATAAAGACAATTGCTGTAAAATAGTTTGATTTTTGTACTTTTTCAACGTTTACTAATAAAATATACAGTCGTTTTCAACTGTTTGTTTCATTTTTCACTATCTGTGCATCAGATACACTTCTGCAAAACTTAAATAGTGGCCAAAGCTATCATACCAGTCGTTAAAATTGCTTTAAGGCGCGATGTTTATAGCTGGGCAAAATTGACATTTTGAGTGACAACTTTGCCCACCACCATTATACATTTTTTTTCCTTATTTGTCTTGAAGTAAGGCAAAAGCTACTTTCCCTGACTTTATTTGACAGTGGATTCAATCAATTAGTGTGTTTGCACGAATACAATAAAATTACCTAACAACAATATTTAGTGCAATTTTAATTTTACTGGGCAAAGTTGTCCAGTTTTACGGTACCCTATATATTTTCAAAACTTTTCATCATCATCAGCATCACTGAAGGATTAAAATACGTATGTGGTAGTGGTGGTTGTCTAAATCTAATTTGTTCCGCTTTATTCAATTGCTACTTGCAATTTTATATTATAGAATGTTCAATAAATTTTAGAGAATTTTGCAAAATTAGCAAGGCGTCGAGTATACTTCAGTAAGGAATTGTTGGGTAGGTATTTAAAAAAAGTGTTTCTGAGATTGCAAATATTGCTTAACATTTACTTTTATTGCACAAAATGTTTATTTTATGGAATTCAATGGGACTAACTTCAAAGAACTTTTACCTTTTTTTAAAATTAGGAGCTTTATGATTTTTCTTGTAGACATTTCTCAAAGAAAATGCCTACAAAAACCTCCTGACTAATAAAGAAAATATGAAAGATTGTATTCAAAACATATTTCAAAATCTTGACGTAAGGTAGAATCCTTCTGATACTTATAACTATATTTATGAGGACATACTTTAAACCACCAGCTATGCTCCCATCGACGGTCAGGTCGCTAAGGCTGGACCGCAAAGAAAAGTGACATGGGCTGTTCTCAACGGCATAACTTTCAATCTCATCCTTTGCTGCTAAGTACAGTGGTAATGCTTGACCGACAGCTCGCCTAGTATCATCACTCCTGGAGCAATTGGGTTCCATCCTGGAAAAAGGCTTAATGGGCGTGCTGGTCTGGACATTCCTAACAGGCAACCCCGACATGGGCCTGTTGTGAACAATAGGCTTGCTAGGTCGTCTCGCTTTGGGCATAGCTGACTGTATACATTCAGCCAAAATGTTTTCATTGTCTCCAGAAAGGTTGCTGCTATCGTCCGACAAATAACTCTTTTCTTCTTTTTTGAGGTTAACATCAGTGGTGGTGCTCAACATGCTTAGATCAGAGTTAGATCCGGCGTGGCTCAACATGGCGGGTGTGTCTTCCGTGCAGTAGTTATGCATGGAATCAGAATGTATGCTAGTTTGCATATGACTGTTGGGAATGCGACTAGGTGAACTGCAGGCGGCAGCTGTGCGTGTTGGGATACCCGTTCGAGGTAATGGTATACCGCTTCCATGTGGACGCAAGACTGATTTTGGCTGATACTTGTAAGTGGAAGGTGATGAGAGTTTTGACTGAGGACTAGTGTTCTGGCGATGTCTGAAATAGATATTCAAGTTAAGAAAAAACACACCACAGAGAAAGATTTTTCTTATATTATCTATAGAGTTGAAGAATGTAACAATCATGAAATCATTAGAGGATAATAAAGATGAAGTGTTACCTGCAAGCTAGTTTAATAATTAAGTTCTAAATTAATACATTTGGTAAAAAGATCATCAGGCTTTGACTTACATTTAAGTTTTGTTTTAACATCGTAATTTAATATCAATTTATAACCGAAATTGCTTGTACTGAAATGACAGTGATGTATGGAATATTCCAAAACACACAACAACTTGTTTGTACTAAAAAATCCTATCGCTTTTTAGATTAAAATACAAAAAAATAATATTCTTACCTATTATTCTGCATCCCATCGTTAATGCATGCAGCCAAAATATCCTCATCTTCCTCACTCTCTGACACAACGGGCATATCATCGTTCACCTCAAGATTGTCCCGTTTCTCTTGCTCCACATCCTGCTTTTCCCCAGGTTCGTCTTTCTTACCGTTTTGTTCCCTTTCTTCTCTTGCAACAATTCGCTTTTCCATGGCTTTCAGCTCCAAGCGTGCCGATTCGTCGTGGTCATCAATGGTAAGGCTACTGAGGCTGGTAGCTGTGGAAAACTGTACCGGAGTGCTCTCTTCCTTAAACTTCGTCAAGTTATCCTCAAAAACACTGCTCTTCTGCACGGTTCTTGGACTTGGTTGGGGCTTACCATCAGCCGGGGTACGATGGAAAGACCCTCCTGGCGCTCTTAAGGCAGAGGGAAATTCTAGCGGCGCTTTTCTTTGTCTGGGACTCGGTGGAACAGTCTGAGTTGGCGAGTCAGGTAGTTCACTTGGTGATACGATCCCACTTGTTAGACGACTGTGTGAAAAATGAACATTGATCTAAGTAAGTAGACAAATTATGAAAGATAAAATTGTTATCACTGATGATTAATACCAAAAAACAAGGCTGGACTTTAAAATTTCATTGAAAAGTGGATGAGCAATGTTTTTATTTACAAAATTTGTTTTAATTAATAATTTTAGGGTTGTATTTAATTGAGCCTCAAATTATTACTGTTTTAGCGTTTTAAAATCTAGTGTAGCAACAAAAATACTGACTGAGCATCAAATTGTGTGCAACTAAGAAAGCGAAAATTGTTAACTGTTTTGTGATATTGTGAGCACCTTTTAACTAATAAAACATCTAATAAAATATTTGAACATCGACATTTATAACTTAGCAAGGGAATCTGAGCATAAAATACAATAAAAATAGACATCTGTAAAATATTTAACCTAACCTAACCTAACCAGTTTGAAATAATTGTTACCAATGGTGTTTGTAAACTAATGGAGAAATTATTGTTGTATGTTGAACAAGGTTAGACGTTAGAGGAAAATTTGTGGTGCTTAGTATGAAAATTAAATGCTCAGTCAGTATTTTTATTGCCCACGTAAGTTAAATAGATACTATATTTTGTTGGTCATTAATTTTTTTGTAGCTCATTTAAAAATTTCCCATAATTTTATTATTATTGATATACAGGTGCCACAGTAGGTGAAGTGGTTTTTGATTTCTGATTCAAAGTGAGTGATATACTGAACCTCAGTTGACTGTGTCAAACGGAAGTAGAAATGAATGGAGAAAACAAAAAGTGCAGTGTTGCCAAAATGCATGAAAGTAGTGGTAAACAGGGCGCAGCCCAGAGAAAATAAATAAGCAAAATGCTGCAAAACAAGACAAAATTTTTTTTTTAATGTCTGCTTTATACTTACGATTTGTTATATACAAACAATAAGTAAATGGTATGTTAATAAATAAATGTCTTGCAGAGAACAGTCCGTTGATTGTTCTCTTTTCCATATACATTACTTAGTAATTATTTAATGTATGATACAATTACATACAACATGATATTGCCCGACTACAGTAGTTGGTTATTGATAAACTTTATTAAACCTGTTAGGAAGGTCCGAGGGCTTAAAACGTTTGAGCCTCCTGACTTCATTAGTATTGTCCAGAACTGTATTTGCTAGTTCATTTGGATGCACATTTATTCGGTCTTGGTATTTCACGTAATAGTTTTTAATTTCTTCGTGCACTGATTTTATTTGGTGGTCGCTTTGGATTATGTGATTCGGCACATACCACGGGGCGTTGATGATTACTCTTACCACTTTATTTTGGAATCGTTGGAGAATTTCAATAATTGAAGAGCTAGCAGTTCCCCACAATTGGACTCCATATGTCCACACGGCCTTCAAGATGGCTTTATATATAAATAGCTTATTTTCTAATGTCAGTTGTCACTTATGACCTATGAGCCAATATATTTTGCTGAGTTTGATCCCGAGCTGTTTTCGTTTGGTGAAAATATGCTTGCGCCAGGTCAGTCTTCGATCGAGATAAATTCCTAAGTATTTTATATCTTCGGTTTGAGACAGTTGGCAGTTGTTTAGCATTACCGTGGGACATGAGTCTTTTTTCATTGTGAAGGTTATGTGTGCAGACTTTGTTTCGTTGGCTTTTATTCTCCATTTTTTTTAGTTCCTATTTGTTCCATTAACTTCTTCATCATATCTTTAATTTCGCTGATGTCAGTTGGTTGTTGTTGCATAACGACTTGCTTTGGTTGACTTAGGTTTGTTATGAATTGAGGTTCTTGAAAATTCATTCTTGCTTGTTGTGAAAACGATATTCCATGTTGCACAAACTTTGTAGGTGTTTCGTTGCCTTTAACTCGCAGTACTGGGTACATTTTTTGTTGTAGCTGTTTATGGACTAAACAGCCTCGGTAATTGGCCGGATGATTTCCTCCACAGTTCACACAAATTACCTTATTGTCTTTTTGCTTTCTTGGGCAGTCGGTGGTTAAGTGACTTCCCGTGCATTTAACGCATCTTGGTGGTCGATAGCAAAAATTCTTGGTGTGTCCAAATCCTTGACATTTTACACACTGCGGGATTTCCCTCTTGGCGTGAGGTGCTTCGAAATGAACTACAGAATTATGCAGTATTTTTATGTTATAAATCTCCTTGTTGTTATCTTTGGTTTGTAAGTCTACATAAAACATAGACAGAGGGGTTTTTGTGACACGATGTTTTATGTTCCATATATTGATAACTGTATGTCCAAGTGCATTTAGTGATTTTTGCATCACAAAAGGCATCAATGTCCAACAGTGTAAAATTGAGTCGTCACTTGATCTCTCTTCTGACCACTTTCCTATAATAATAACAATTCACTCGCAAACTGCACAGAAGCAAAAGCAACCAACACTCTTCAGCAAAAATACTAACTGGGATGAATTCAAAACGCGTCTAGATGACTTCATAACTTTGGATATACCCTTAAAATCAGAGAGAGACCTTGAAAATGCGGTTGACCAACTTACTCAAGCCATACAGAAAGCAGCTTGGCAAGCAACTCCTGATCAGAATACAACACAATTTACGGAAACGTGTCCAATAATAATTAAACAAAAGATAGCTGAAAAAAGAAAGATTCTCAAAAGATGGCAACAAACAAGATTGGAAACTGACAAAAGGAAATTTAATAAGGCAGCTAGACCTCAAAGAACTGATGCTCAAAATTAAAAACGAATCTATTCAAGAGTACCTCAGCAATCTATCTGCCACAGCAGACACTGGTCACTCGCTTTGGAAAGCCACAAGGAAAATTAAAAGACCATATCAACCAGAAACGCCCATTAAAGATGATACAGGCAAATGGGCACGAAATGATAAAGAAAAAGCTTGTGTCTTTGGAAAACATCTTGAAAAGGTATTTAACCCATATCCAGCAATGACAACAATCGAAGAGGAGGATGAAATACATACTTCTCTAGAGACCCCGTTTCAATTCGACTTCCCCATCAAATATTTTAAGTTGAAAGAAATTGAAAAAGCTATACTAACTGAAATCAACCCAAAAAAAGCGCCGGGTTTTGATCTAATCACCGGCAAAGTGCTACAAGAAACCACCTATAAATGTCTGAAACTTATAACAGCAATCTTCAACACCGTACTGAGACTTAACCACTTTCCCAGCCAATGGAAGGTAGCTCAAATTATAATGTTACACAAACCGGGGAAAAACGTATACGAAGCAACATCATACAGGCCCATAAGTCTCCTACCATTATTATCTAAGATATTTGAAAAACTGTTCCTTAACAGACTTAAACCGGTGCTAGCTCAAAAGAAAATCATACCAAATCAACAATTTGGGTTTAGAAACCAACACGGGACGATCGAACAAGTTCACAGAATCGCCAAACAAATTAGCAACGATTTGGAATGCAAAAGATATTGTTCCGCTGCATTTCTGGATATGTCAGGCCTTCGATAAGGTGTGGCACGAAGGCCTATTATACAAATTAAAAAATAACCTGCCACATCATTACTATCAGGTGTTGAAGTGGTATCTAAAAAACCGTTGGTTTCTTATCAGACAACAGGAGGAATACACGGAAATCCATCCCATCAACTCTGGTGTACCACAGGGTAGCGTTTTGGGGCCAGTGCTATATCTTATATACACGGCTGACCTACCAACTACTAGACTTACAACAGTAGCCACATTCGCCGATGATACGGCAGTACTAGCCTCGCACACGAATGCTGCTGCTGCATCAACAAATTTACAGAACAACTTAAACAAAAGTCACATTAAAATCCCAAACTTCTCTATTTTCTATACCAATCACTCTGACGGAACAGCACATGGCGGCACAGCAGTGATTATTAGAACAAGTATCAAACACTATGAGCTAGAAAGTTACAATCATGATTATCTACAGGCCACTAACGTAGCCACTGAAGATCGCACAGGAACTTTAACGGTATCCGCAATATACTGCCCACCCAAACACAACAACAAACAGGAGCAATTTGAACACTTTTTCAAAATACTAGGGAACAAATTTATATCTGGAGGCGATTACAATGCTAAGCATCCGCAGTGGGGTTCAAGGCTAACAACAACAAAAGGGAAAGAACTACTAGCAACAATGAAGAACAATAATTTGCAGTGCTTATCAACAGGTCAACCTACATATTGGCCAACCGATTGTAGGAAGATACCTGACGTTATAGAAAAAAATAAGTACAACAAATTTAATAAGTGCATATTATAAAACAAAACAGAAAAAAATCGCAGTCAGAAATATGTACAGCCGAATAACGAAAAAATATAATTTTTCTAAATGAGAAAATTGAGGGAAAGAAGAAAAAAAATTGCAAATTGGAGAAGCAGAACAAGGAGAAAATAGAAGAGCTAATTGAAGAGATACAGCTGAAATTTGAAAAACTATAGCCCTGGAGGCAATTTAAAATTTTTAAATGTAAATTTATATTACTCTTATAATTAACAGGTATTTCCAAATTATTGTTAACAGAAAAAAAGGTAAAACATTTTTAGATTACCCACTTAAAACACTATGAGGGATTCAGAACCATACAAGCAGGATTCTGCAAGGACAACCGGCACACACATAATTTTACAATAAGAATATAAGAAACAAGAAACTGAAATTATGAGAATCACACGACCTATTTTATGAAAAAAGGTAAAGAATTTCAATTACCAGTTATTAACCATAATTCAATAAAAACTATTTATGAACAGCCAATGTTTATTCTCACTTACAAGAAAAGGCACCTCGAAATTTTTTAAAATATTGTAACAAAGTTCCCGGCCAGAACGCGTTTTTAAAAGTTGTGCAGAAACTTTCCGCGTTGTTGTTTCATCGGAAAGGCGCCGGTGGAGCTAGGAGTCGCACTCCGACGAAGGCCCCACTCTCTACTGCCTCAAATCGACGCCGACCCGAGCGAGGACAGCTGGACCAGCGATATAAAAGCAATTACCGGGGAAAAATCATTAGCTTCCAAGTCAAAGCCTGGAGAAGGAAGTCCAGCTCAGAACCAGTCTAGAAACTAGTCCAGTAACCAAGAACATTAACCAAATCCTTTAAATAAATCGAGTCCACCGAATACCTAAAATCCTAGAAATCCATTTAACACTGATTTGACCTGTGGAAACCCGCGTTTTGACGTGTGTCCTGTATTTGATTTTATTTTAGCATTTAAAACATATTTACGTATTTTGACCTGACCTGAAAAACACTGCATTGAAAGAAGTTTAAAGAATTTACTACGGATATCACGGTACCATTTCGTTAACCTGGGGCAATCCGCGTTTCCGTTTGGAACTCGCTCTAAGAATTTTAAACAAATCCGACGTCCTATTAAAATCGCTAACCCGAGACATACTAAACACAGCTGCCAAATCCGCATAGCCGTTCACTGCACCGTCGCTAACATTCGCATCACTGTTAATGCCAGTCCTAAGTAACCAGAACGAATTTCATTTATTACTAGGTAACCGATAAAACGAGTCCAAGGAAGCTGCTAAAATCCAGTTGCTGCTAGTAATCCCGTTTAACTTCCATTGTAATAATAAAAATTAGTTAGTTGTTTAGCAGCTGTGAATCCATCAGTGAAGCGAGCGTGCTGCCCAGCTGTCAGTAACCAACTACAGCATCGCGCCGTCCTCCGCTGACCCGCGGCCCGCATCCAGACTGTCTGAATTCCAGGACCGAACTAAGGCAGCTTTTATTTTCATTTAAAACTGTTTATTTTGAGTTATTATTGTATATATTTAAATCAAGTATTTTAATTTAAGTTGGTATTGTACATAAATAGGAATAAAACTGTTGAGCTGATAAATAATTTTATTCCCCAGTGAGCCCCGGCTCTGAGTTTACCCGGCAGCCAAGCCCGGGACATTACAATATCTAAGCAAATAGTCTTAAATCTCAACACTAACAAGAGTACTGGATTAGTAAGATTAATACCGACTCACCTAAAATCTGATATAACAGACTCCCGATCTTCATGAATGGAATGTTGCTCGATACTGTCCAAAGATGCTAGGGAACTCGACCTTGAGAACATCAAAGGCGTCTCCTCTGCATAATTTACAATTTGCTCGAATTTTACCACTTTTGCTGCAATAAACTTCGTTTTATACTTGTGCAGCATAAAATTTAAGAGCTGTACCTTCTGGAGGAGTAACATCACTTTTCTGCAAAATTTCTTCAGTTCCACTGGCAACTTCTGCGTTTGGTTCACCGGAAATACAATCATCTTTGGTTCTTGATTCATCCTTGGGTTTTTCACTTGCAGGAATGGAAGTTAATGACCCAAAGCTACTAACCCGTGAGAAGTATCCAGGAGTTCCCTCTTCAGCATAGTTGACGGGTTTTTCTGGTGAAGCAAGTCCGGAGCTGAACTGTGATTTCAAGGTCTTACTGGGAACCTTCTGCCTGTTGTCAATTTCGGATATATCTTCGACAGAGCAGTGATCTTTTTCGTCTGAATGGGACAATGAGCGGAGTTTGTCTGCCTTTACATTCGAATTTGTCGGCTTGTCATTATCTATCACCTTTAGAAAAAAAAAATACGAAATCCATTATTAATATTAATACTAGTAATAAGAATATTTTATTAAAAACATTAACTTGGCTATTTTGTTTCTCTACATGTTAAACTAATTACAATAATTTGGGTTACCTGTTTTTCAGAATCTAAAGCGGTTTCTCGAAGATCCGACATGGAAGTAGCCGTGGAGTAATTAAATGGAGTCTCATAGGGCGTATCTTCGGTGCAATACGTCTTGACTGTGTCCTGAACAAAGTCTGCTCCCTCTGTTTTGGCAATCTTATCACAAATTTCCTCTGATTCCGAATCATCTTCGCCGTATCTCAAGGAATAATCGGTTGGTTGATCCAAATCGGTTTCAGCATATATTCCGAAACTTTCATCCTCAACCACTTTAGTTGTCGAACTGGAGAAGGAGTAATTTGTCTTTTCACTGCCACTTGTCGACTTGTACTCCTTGGATGGCTTGTAGTCTTTGGTGGAACCAGCCTTGGCTTCTGAGTATTTTCGGCTGTAGTCAATGGGGTGTTCAGTCATCTCTGGTTCTTCCTCATAGGTGTAATTCTTTACTGGAATGTAAGCAACAGAAGGTTTTACGTATGGTAAGCTGGCGCTGCCGAAACCCTGTGGAATCCTTGTTCTATTTTGGTAACTAGTCGAAGGCTCGTTCAGGTTCAAACTCGCAAATGCATTATTAAAATTGTCGTTCACAACACTTGTGTCACTGGGCGAGTTTCTCGCTTCGTAGATGATCTCTGATTGCGAAACGCTTTCCTGTTCTTCGGATCGCAAAACTTGTTTCCGTTTGTGAGATTTTTGTACATAAGCCGGAACTAAAATGAAATACAACAATTATAATAGAAATAATTGATTTTAGACATATGTGTCACTACAAAACGACATCTTAGTTTAACAGTGACCTAGTAAAAATGATAATTGAGATGATTTTAAAAAATCCCAAGAGTTAGTTTGTTTATAATTTAGATTTTTATTTATTAACTATTCTTCTATTGATTGGTCAAAAATAATTGAAATCCTAAGGGCAGCGAAGAGGTTAAAAAAAACAACCATTTATATTGAGGAGGGCTACTCGAAGGGGATCCAACAACAAAGGAAACAGTTAACTAAATACATGAAAACTATTAGAGCAAACGGCAATCTAACAACAATAAGATACAATAAACTTATTGCGAATGGAGAACCTTATACGCTGGAACAACTCCAATCTATCGAAATAAACAAATCAGAAACAAGCCAAGGAAAAGACATAAACGAAAACAAAACTGGGGAAACCAAGAGCGCAACACAAAATGAGAACACATTAAAGAAAGACGAAATACTAAGGGAAGAAAACAAAACCCTGATATAGAAAGGGGGACAAGGAAAGCAAGCGACAGAAGACGATCGAAGGAGAACCAGAGAACCGGGCGTTATGCTCCAGAAAACCAGATCAGAATACATTAAAGGATCACTCACGAATACGGACCCGGCAAGGAAATAAGGAACACGCGAAGGACAAAATAACTGAGACAAACACAATTAATAACTGGCAAATAGCAACATGGAATGTAACATCCCTGACAGGGAAGGATATAGAAATAATAGAAGAGATGCAGGAATTTAACATAAAACTAGTGGGACTGAGCGAAATAAAAATGATAGAAAAGGGAAACAAAAGATTGGGAAGCGAATACAGTTTATATTACTCAGGGGTCAAGGCAGCGAATAGAGCAAAGGAAGGAGTGGGTACAATAATTTCAGAAGACTTGAACAAAACAATACTAAACCAGGAACCTTTATACTAATCTACGTACCAGTAGACAGAACGAATGAGGAAGGAATGAGGGAATTTTACGATTTGCTACAAAAAACTCTGAATGCAGCAAGGGATAAAGCAGAAAGAGTGGTAATTATGGGGGACTGAAATTCAAGAGGAATGGAAAGCATGGGAAAATACGGCGAAAAAGAAATCAACAGAAATGGTAGGAAATGTAGACAGACAAAGTAAGAAATATAGTTTAACAGAAGAAAATTGCGTGGAAAAGATACCAAAACACAAAAAAGAATGAGGACAAACACGCGAAAGAAACAGTGAGGATTGCTAAACAGAAAGATTGGGAAGAATTTGGAGAAGAGCTAAATGAAGGATTTAAAAATAATAATAGAACATTTTGGAACAGAATTAAAGCCCTTAGAGGAAAAGGAAAAGGGGACCTAAGCGGAATAACAGACAGGAACAAATAACTTTCAACAAGGCCAGGAGAAATAGCCGAAAGATGGCGAGAGTTCCTAGTGGAAAAATTCGAAAACGAAGAGGAAAGTGGTTACACAGAGAAGGAAGGACAAGAGGAAAGGGGTGAGGAAGAAATAGTAATGGACGGAATAAACAGAGATGATGTACAAGAAGCAATATTAGAATTTAAATCGGTAAAGCATGTGGAGAAGACAATACAGAACTGGAGATGGTCAGGTATCTCGGCGAAACAGGGATAGACTGGCTATGGAAAATATTCAAAGAATCAGAGAGAACTAATAATATACCGGAAAACTAGGATAAAAATCTGATAATCCCTATACATAAGAAGGGAAAACAAAATGCGAAAACTATAGAATATTATGTATGTCGTCAGTGATCTATAAAACGTACACATCAATCATAGAGAGGAAAATAAGGGCACACGTAAAAGGCAAACTGGAAGAAGAGCAGGCGGCATATAATAAAAATAGACAAACAAACAATAACATAGGATAGGGTAGCAGGGAATGGGGAAGAAAAAGAACAACTATTCTTCTATACTTCCAAACATTTAAAAATACCTCGAACATAATTTTAGCGCTATAGAAATAACACTTAAGATGCTTTTACCTATTTTAAAACAGTTCCTGAAACTTTTATTAGACCACATACAATATTGTACATGATTTTTGGTTTAAAAATATCTAAATTATTATTTATTTAAAAATATCCATTGGATAAGAACTAATATGTTAGATAATGTTCATTGTTTAATATCCTTTTATTGATGTTATCTATTAACTCTAAAATATAATAACGAACTATAAAATGTCATGTTAAATTTGTTTTGCGACGTTTTCCATCAAAATAAAAGTATAATCTAATAAAATTAAAAGGTATCTCAGAGACACTTTTATATAATTAAATGTATTTCACGTTTTTTAATTGTGCGCCATAAAAAGGATACTTTTGAGTATTCCTACATATTTTGTAATTCCCCTATTTAATAATATTTTACAGATGTTTAGTTAAAAAAAATGTATTTCATATTATGTATGTGAGTGCGTTCTCAGTTCATCTATTCCGCTTTATTCACTCAACTGATAAACTTAAATAAATTAAAACTGGTGCAGTTAAATGCTTTTTAGCAAATATGTTACCAGCGGGTCATGGCCCAAGCAGTCAAATGTTTCCCCCATTACCTCCAACACCTCAACAAACCCCAAATCAACAAATACTAACAAATAATTGCTACTATGTATCGCAAAATCAAAAACACGCAAATAGCATCTAATTCACGAGAAGGTGAAAATTCCAATAGTCAGTTACAGAGAACAATGTCAGTCAGTGACGAAGAAGATGAACCTGATCCCAACAACACTGTCAATATACCTTGGCAAGCGGTAAGAGGTAATAAAAAAAAAAGGAAGAAAACACAGCATACTATTAATAGTGATACAACAACAAACAACAGATATGATATATTGTCACAAAATACCCAAAGTAATAATCCCTAGAATGCTAACCGGGATGACACAAATAAAAAAATTATTAAACCTCCCTTCACACTTGTGAGTCGTAAATTACCAAAGCATGGTAGACCAGCTACGAGATATAGTAGGAGAAGAACAGCACAAAAACCATGGCTGATAACACCATTAAAATTAATTGTAATAATCCAGAAACGTATCGAAAAATAGTAACATACATGAAGGAAAAGCACACAATACACCACGTGTATCCGCCAAAAGAGGAAAGAGCATACAGAGTAGTAATAAAGAACTTGCATCACACAATAAACACTAAAGATATGTAAAAGAACTAACTCTACTAGGGCATAAAGTAAGAAACATAATAAACGCTAAACAGTATAAGCTGAAGTGCCATTAAACTTATTCTTCGTGGATGTGAAACCGGCAGAAAACAACAAAAACATTTATAAAGTGCGAAGCCTTCAAAATATGATAATACAAGTAGAACCTTCCAGAGAGAATAAAAGTATCTATCATTCAGTGCATGAGATGCCAACTGTATGGCCACTCTAAAACTTACTGCAACAGGCCATACGGATGTGTAAAATGAGGGGGATCTCATAACACCTCTAGCTGTGAAAAAGCCACTGTGAGTTGTGTGGTAGTGCCCACCCAGTGAACTACTAAGGATGCAAATATTACCATAATCTATTTAAAAAAATAACAACAAAACAAATAACCTTACACTACTACCAATAAATACAAATAATGTTCCAAAAATGCAACATAATAATAATGCAAATAATAATAATAAAACAAATACTACAAAGAACCTTATGGGAGATGTTGAAAACAACAATAACCGTACATTATCGAAATTCCTAGAGGAACTTAATGCATGTTTAATCAATTAGTACAACAAAACAGCATGGTGGTAAACATGCTCACAATGTGATTTAAGTGATTTAGTAAAATAATGGCTAAGTTCCTAAGGGTGGCTCTCTGGAATGCAAATTGCATGGGTCAACACAAAGAAATAAAATTATTTTTAGAGCAAAATTTTATGGATCTTGGGCGAAAAGTGATAAGGAAAAGGCCGAGCTGTTTGCAGAGCACCTTACCAAAGTATTCACCCCGCACAGCAACGAACAATACCAATAGATCAACGTCTGTCCATTCCTCTAGAAACACAACAACCATCCAAATTTACAACTCCAAAATAAATCAAGCAAGAAATCAAACTGCTAAACCCCGAAAAAGCACCGGGTAAAGACCTCATAACGGCGAAAATGTTAAAAGAACTACCAAGAAAAGGTATTGTAGTATTAACATATCTATTTAATGCTTTCCTAAGATTGGGTTACTGGCCAAAGCAAATGAAACTAGCTCAAATAATCATGATACTAACGCCTGGTAAAGAACCAACGGACGTTTCAGCATAATGACCTGCAAGTCTGTTGCCTATTGTTTCCAAACTTCTAGAAAAACTGGTACAACGAAGGATTAATGAAGACTTAATAGCACAAAACCGGATCCCGGCCCACCAATTTGGTTTTCGATCAGCCCATTCAGCTACACAACAATGCCCCGCATAATACAAGTAATAAATCAGACCCCAACAGTACAAATAAATAATCAAGATATACCACAAGTCAATGTAGTTAAGTATCTTGGACTAAATCTAGAGGATAAGCTGAACTGGAAGCTTCACATTATCAAAAAAAGAAACCAAATAGATATAAGAGTAAGGGAAATGAACTGGTTAATAGGAAAAAACTCAAAACTCTCATTAAACAATAAGATTCTGATTTACAAAGCAGTTATAAAGCCAATTCGGATTTATGAAATACAATTGTGGGGTTGTGCAAGCAAATCCAACCTAGCTATGAGCTGTTACGTGCCAAATCATACTCTTCACATGGACCTTAAGATACGAGGGCGGGTCAATAAGTCCGTGACTTTTGAATTTCCCGCCTCTTACCTGAAAGGGCAACACTGCTCCTGTCAAAATTTGAACAAGCTGCGTCATTTGGTTTGTGTTTGACAGCCATTGATAGCAGACTACCGCGTGATTTGAGGAGAAAATGGAAAAAAGTGAATTTCGTGTGCTCATTAAGCATTATTTTTTGCGGAAAAAACCATCACTCAAACCAAGGCTAAGCTTGATAAATACTATGGGAACTCTGCACCATCAATTTCAATGGTAAAAAGTGGTTTACTGAATTTCGTTGTGGCCGTCCAAGCACGGAAAATGCCGAACGTTCTGGACGCCCAGTTGAGGTCTCTACACCCGAAACAACTGAAAAAATTCACGATATGGTGTTGGCCGATCGGAGATTGTTAGTGCGAGCGATTGTGGAAGCCATAGGCATATCACATGGGTCAGTGGTTTCAATTTTGAATGATCACTTGGGTATGAGAAAGCTTTCCGCAAGATGGGTGCCGCATTTGCTCACAAACGCAATCGTGTGACAACTTCGCCGGAGTGTTTGGCGTTGTTTAACCGCAATATGGTCGAGTTTTTGCGCCGTTTCGTAACCGTGGACGAAACGTGGATCCACCACAACACACCAGAGACCAAACAGCAGTCAAAACAGTGGGTTTCTCGGAGTGAATCGGCACCAAAGAAGGCCAAGGTGGGTTTGTCAGCCAATAAAGTCATGGCGACCGTTTTTTGGTATGCACGCGGTATAATCCTCATTGACTACCTTCAAAAGGGTAAAACAATCAATGGCGAATATTATGCCAACTTATTGGGTCGATTTAATGAGGATTTGAAAAAAAAAACGACCGCATTTGGCCAAGAAAAAGTTCTTTTCCACCAGGACAATGCAAGGTTGCACACATGTGCAGTTTCCATGGCAAAAATTCGAGAATTAGGCTACGAATTGCTCCCTCATCCGCCCTATTCTCCGGATTTAGCCCCGAGTGACTATTTCTTGTTTCCAAACCTGAAGAAATGGCTCGGCGGAAAGAGATTTGACTGCAACGATGAAATCATCTCACAAACAAATACCTATTTTTATGACCTCAACAAATCTTATTTTTTGGAAGGGATAAAAAAATTGGAGAAACGTTGGACAAAGTGTATAGAGCTCAAAGGAGACTATGTTGAAAAATAAAATTATTTTTTATTCAAAAACCCGTGTTTCATTCAAAAAGTCACGGACTTATTGACCCGCCCTCGTACCATATGTACAAGATGTAATCCATGAAGGAGTGTCAAACACCATGGCAAATTGGAATTTCACACTAACCCGTTACTGGAACATCTACTAATACATGAGGACTACAGAAGAATATAAACCACCTGGCCAATAGACCTAAGATAAGGTAGAAGAGGTAACATCGCTGGACATCACCCTCATCATGTCACCCTTAGTCATAATATTAGCGTATATTACACTTTGACAACTTACTTTTTTAAATTAAAAAAAATATATTATGAAATAGAAGGCCAAATATGGCCTAAGTGAAAAGTGATGCTTGGAAAACCGAGTCCAGATGTCACTCAATTACAACACAATATCAATACCCATTCCTGGGCACCAACCTCTCCTCAGCACTAAGATAGAAATGGTAACCATAAGGACATATATTGATTAAAATTTTTTGTTTGGTTTGGCGAGTACTATGCACACACACGCACACGCGCGCTCTTACGCACGCGTGAATATGAAAGATATTGGTAAAGAAAATAATGTCTCTTATTTAAAACTAATTGAAAATATATGTTTAATAACCTAATTTATCATTTTTCTATTTATACAAAAGTAAAACTGTGTTTTATAATTACCTGTGTTATCCAATGCAAACTTATCATCCCGACAAGTTTTAATAGGCGAGTCCTTGTCGATATTTTCAAATGTCTCCGACAAATTTTGTTCAAGTTCTTGCAGCAAGGCCTTTTGCTTACGGACGCCCAATGTCGGAAGAGTGGGCAAATCCATGGACCTGGCTGTTGTATCCATCTGTGGTAGCAAATTATGAGTAGGCCTTGAAGCCAACAGATTTTTTAAGGCGGCACTGGATCCCATCGCGATCATTTTGTGCTTAGAATGGTTCAAACTGCGCAGCATAGTAGGCGCCCCCATTTGCCACAGCATCTCCTGGTCAGTCTGATTTTTTGCGGATAAGTTCCACAAAGTACCGCAAGCGTTGCTGACTATAGTCAAACTAGGAGACTTTAACTGATCTAACAATACTTGTAGGCAGTTGTTGTCCCGCAGTACTTCACGGTAGTCATCACGAATTGCCACCTGGCTGGAGATATTCCTCAAAATACCGCCGGCGTTTTCTATTATGGCAAGAGATTTCGATGGGGTTTTGTAGGTGAGCATACTCACGAGGAAGGCTAAAGCTCCATCCACTGCACAAATCTCGGATTTGTTTTCCGTGCAGTGGGCCGAGAGATTCCAGAGAGCTGACAGGATCGACTTTAATGTATTTTCTTTATTATTTATCATGGCTGCTCTCATTAAACCCGATACAGCACCTACTTCCCGTAAAATTTCTTTGCTCGTCGAGTCTGCCCGCCAGGACAGGTTTCGTAAAACACTTGCAGTAACCTACGGACACAAATGGTATTGTCAGGCAAACAGAGTTCATAATTAATTCCTCAACGGCTTCTTTTTAAATTTATTATTACAAATCCCACCTGTCGAAGTTCATCACATGGGCTTTGAAGTTGAAGAACTAGTGCCCGCATAAAGTCCCGGTACGAACACAGTAAAGCCTTGTTGCCACTGTCACCAAAGGTGAGGTTGGTGAGTGCCATGCAGGAGTATCTACGCAGAAGGACGCAGTGCCCCTCATCCGTGGTGCTCCCGTGAAGTGCGTGCTCACTCTATGCAATGTGAAAATGTGGTGTGAAATCTTTGAAAATGTACAAATCCCAGAAAACAACAATTTAAGAACACATCTACAACTTTCAGCTTAGATTTTATATGATAGTGCCGTTTTTATACAGGGTGTTTCAGAAAAAATGGTACAGCGTTTGGTCCTAGATTCTTTAGGTTAAAATAAACCAGACAATCCTAATAAAAAATCCCTTCATAAAAAGTTATACGGTCTTAAAGTACAATTTATTAATTTTGCTTTTATGGTTATTTCCACAAATGTAATAATATTTATGTCAAATTTGGTATATCCGCTGACTGCTGTTATGTACTGCATTAATAGAATTAATTCTCATAAAATAGAGTTGATCCTAAAAGGCACTTGAATTTTCTGTTAGCTCTAGCTTTTTTTATCTGTAGAATTTTATTAAGTTAAGGTTATTGTCTAAAAGTGAATTAAAAAGCACAAAAATAAGGAATTTGTAACGATTTCCGCGCCTAAAAGAAGGCAACCTTTATTACATATTTAGTTATTCACAGGCTTATAGGACTTGTTATATTTCGAAGTTCGTTTCTGTACAAAGCGGCGCAGTAGGTATTTGAGTTTCAAAGATTGGTGGGAAGGAAATTCTAAAAGACAGTTTTCCATAATTAGGAGAGTGAGTTGAGTATTGTCGGTCTTAACGGCAGTATATTTGTGAATAGTGAGCTATTTCTTTTAAATCGTTTGTCGATTGGGAATTCATTTTCCGCTTTGAGAGTCACTACACACAGGAGCTTTTCCCATAGTTGTAGGAAAGCAAATCTCCAGGAATTGATTTCCAATATAGAATTTACTCCGTCAAGAAGACTTTGTTTGGTGTTATGCCAGTGTCCATCAACTGGTGAGTTAGTTATTACCAGAAAATGTTTGTGTTGTCTTAATTTCCAGAACCTTAATTCTAATCTTCGATAAATTTAATTTAGGCAAAATTCGTACGGCTGGACGTCCCGTAATTAAGGCGACGCAGTGGAAAAATTCTACATTCATACGTATTGTTCAAATTAATACGCTGTCACCGACGAGTAACCTTGGAAAGGTTTTTCCCGAACCGAGTGGGCGCCTGGGGCTATAGATAGGAGTTTGATGCACGGTCGCGCTGATTGCCGCCACATCTTAAACAAGGGAAGTGCATTTAAACCGTAATTTTAAAAATTGTATAACCTTGCCTTGTTTACGAATTCATTACCGTTATTTAAGAATTAATTTAATAATTGATTTGGGGTCACTGAATTGTGTCATTGGGGTTTTAATTGGGGATATGTGTACATAAAAAATACTATTGTAATATTTCATTGATTAGGGGAAACAATTTTACGTAAATCATATATACAGGGTATTCCGATAGTGGGTTGATATTGCGTTTCAAAGAGTTCACAGCTTAGACTTTTCTTTTTTTTATCGTTCTGATCACGCATGAATTCGTTACGCGGAGGCCTCCTACGTTAATGAATGCGCTAAAAATTAATGGTATCTTATTCTAGTAGCGCAATAAAGGTCCTTAAAATCGTTTGAGTCTCGCCCAATTTAAGTTTAGTTATGTTAAGTTCCATGAAAATTGCGACTACTAATTTATTTTAATTTATTTTACTTTGTATCGAAGTATTAGAATTGTGGGGTTGTTTTTTTCAATTAAAAAGAGATTTGGTTGCAACTTGTCTTTTCTTTTACGACGAATTAATTGGAATTAAGTCTACATAAAGGACAGATAGGAGGTATAAAGGTAGGTGATTATCTCGGGGTCCGACTTCCCATTTACCACCTCGGACGATTTTAGTAAATTATAAGTCGGTGGCGCCTATAAATTAATTGTTGGGACCTACTCCTTCTTCGATTGGGTTTCTGGGATGCTAACATTTGTCAATTTGTTAATTTTCTACCTAAGCAGTGACGTAGTTACGAGGTTGTTTTTACAATTCAACTAATTTATGTATATGTAGTAAATATTAAAGGCGTTACATACTGTTAATTCTTATTCGTAAACACAACCGTTTGCCTTGAAATGCTTGTCAAAGCTTTGGGTTGTCGTTACGACGTGCAATTGCATGCACTTTTCGTAAACACAAAATAGGATATTAAAAATAAAGATTCTATGTCATCAAACTAATTAATTGACTTATCATTGATATTTACTGCAGATGACAAGCACTTGCCATAGTTTTTGTGTATATGGCTACCTGATAATTGCGCGTCGTAACAACAACCCAATGCTTTTTGATTCTCTTTCAGATAATAAACCAAAATTTAGTAAAATTCTACAGATAACAAAGCTACAGCTAACATAAAATTTAAGTGCCTCTTAGGGCCAAGTCTATTTTATGAGAATTAATTCTATTAATGCAGTACTTAATAGTAAGTATGTGTATCATAAAAAATTGTTCTTAAAAACCCTATAACTTCTTAGAGAAGGACAATTTACCTAAGTATATTAGGTTTATCGGGTTTATTTTAACTCGAAGAATCTATGACCAAACGGTGTCCCATTCTCTATGAAACACCCTGTATTAAAGTTCCACAAATGATTTAAGAGTTGCAAGTGGTTTCAAAGACAGTACCCTTTTCCATTTCCTTTTAAGGTTATATTGTTTTTTTGTCCATTATGAGCTTTTGACGTCCAGGTCATAAAGTAAACACAAACATAACCCCATCATATGCAAGTCTGGCATGCGCCTGTGACGTTAGGCGCCAGCTTGGTGTACCCACAAACAAACATATGTAGTCTTCAGTATAGCAGGCGCAGTACCTGAAGGTTAAGTTCCATGTATTGCATTAAAGTTTCAAACAAATCTGTTGAAATTTGATCACACTCGGTAGTGAATTGCGGTAGCAAGTTACTGAGACACAAACTTTAAAGTAATTTTCTAAATTTGCATAAATGGCGGTTAAGGCTATATTTCTACCATCACATGCAGAAAAATCACATGATTTTAGCTACGTAATCTTTGTTGGTACACCAAGCTGAAGTAAAGTCACGTGAAGCACATAACTAATGGTAGGTAAGGGTCATTCCATATCAAGTCAACTTATGTTTGAACCTTCACATCACCGATTTTAATTCAATTAACGGATAAGTGTCAGTATATGGAGACACGTAAAAGTACAAATTTTGGAACTTGAACTATTTAGGGCTTCGAAGTTATAAGCTGTCAAATTTCGAGCATTTTGCCCCCATAAACGTGTAGTTTTTACTTTAAATAAATGTACATCTTTAGCGATAATTGTTTAAATGATGATATTTACATTAAAGTATATAAAATGTGTTTTCATTTGATATATAACTTGCCCAAGCTTTTTGTTATATTCATATAAAACATACGCCTACTTGGTTAGAAATGTTTTTGCAATTTGTCGAAAATCGGTGTAATTAATTTTAATAAAAAAATGTGTGTTTGCCGACTGTAACCCTTCATAATTGTGGAAAGTTTTATCGTGGGATCTCAATGGGCACATAGTGAAAAAAATATTTTCCATCGGCGGCTCTACTGATATATGCCAATCTTGTTTGAAACAAAAGAATATGCAGTTTGTTATGCTGGAAACACAATCTGACTTTGAAAATTGGCTCCAACAATTAATAATTTAGTAATTTGTCATAATGTTAGTCATCACAAAACAGAACTACCTACAAATATTTACAAACACAACTAAAATAAACGAAAACAACTCTTCAGGCATACCTACATTAACCCTTAACCACTGTCGTCAAGTATTCGTTATACTATTGCCGTCGTGCGGTCACAGTGACCGCTTCCTTTTTTTTTGCTTAATTCTCACATATTCTGACTATTTGTTGTTTTTATGCAATAGATGACTCAATTGGTATATATTGAGTCAGAAAAACATAAAATATAATGAAAATAAAAATGTTATTATCTCAAAAAATATTACTTTTACATTAGCACATATTTTTCGGTACAAGAACAGAATATTATTATTATTTTTTTTATGTAAAGAAAAAATCAAACTAATAGTATTTTTTTGAAGTTAATAGCTGCTAAATTATAGCTATAATATAAAATTTGAAAAAATGCAGCGAAATCCTAAAAATTACAGTACTTCAAAAGTTACAGTTTTTGTTTGCAGTTTTTGCACAATTTTGCACTGCACTCTATACATATAGCCCTGTGGCACAAAAAACAAAGATGGAAGGTTTTCCTTTTAATTTTGGAAGGACAAGTATAACATGTCTTGCGCTTTTCTAATCTATCTTCTTGGTTAACTTGGATTGGATCTTCAGAAATACCTAATATCCTTCTAATGTTTGACCTCAGCTCGCATGGTATATGAACATTTTGTACTCTTCTTTCCATTTCTGGTCTTACCAACTGATCGGCGAGCAATTTAAGATAGTCTGCTTTTTCTAATTTTCGATTATCTTTGTACGATTGATGAAGTATATGTGCATTGACACCACTAATATCGAGCAGTCGAAAAAAAAGTACCATTGGCCAATGTTGTGTGCGACGACTTGTCGAATGCTTCGCACATTTTTCGTCAAGTGCATCGACTCCCCCTTTGGTACAGTTGTATAAAGATATAATTTCTGGTTTATTATTGTCTGTATCAATCGATTTTGTATGGTGCATTGATGAAACAAGAATTACTGATCTGTTTTTCTTTGGCACGTAAGAAACCAACGTCATATTATTTGTAAAACCAAACAGTGACGTGCCAATTTCCCTTTTTCGTTTGGGTAAAAATGCTGGGGGAGTTTCTTTCTTGTTCTTTTTCATAGTCCCTACATATGTCAGCCTTCTATTCCGGAGTTGATCAACTAATTCAATTGACGTAAACCAATTATCTGCTGTTATATTTCGATTGGTGTTATAAATTGGTTGTGCCAATCTCAAAACCGCTTGTGTAGGCTTATTGAATTTTTTTAGTTCGTCAGCTAAACCAATTCCGTCTGTATCTTTACTGCTGTATATGTAACCATTGTAGAAATAATTATTTCTAGCATCAGCTAGGCACATAATTTTCAGACCATATTTGCATGGTTTCAGAGGCATATACATTTTGAACTTGCACCTACCTCTGAATGCAACAAGCATTTCATCAATGCAAGTATTAGCACCCATGGAGTATACCGCCTGAGAATTAACGATAAACTGGTTGAAAATTTCTGAAATGGCACAAACAGGATCTTCTTTTCGTCTCTCATTTCGATCTTCGGGGTTATCAAATCGTAGACATATAAGCAAGAAGGCAAATCTACTTTTACTCATGACACAGCGAAAAATCTCTCTTCCGGTACCGTCAGTAGCAAAAATTCTTTCCATTTTTTCATGGTTTGAAACAAAAACGGCCGTATAAAATAAAAGACCAATGAATGCCTTTAGCTCAATCATATCTAAATCCCTCAATTCAGGCCGAGAGGTCGTTTTATATTTTGCCCTTTGGCTTTCAATTTTTAAATTTGTCCATCGTAAAATTATATGTAAAATATTTTCCGTAAACAACAAGCTCCACACGTCAAGTGGTTCTGCAGTATTTTCCAATTTTGCAGATGGTCGTAAACCAGGCAATTGCATTATAATGTTATGCTTTAGGGTTCTGGTGCGAGAATAGAAACTTTCAGAAGACCATTTGAACCGATTCTTACCATAGTAATTTTTCTTTACGGCATCTAATTCACTTTCTTCGTCGGAATCATTACTCAGCACTGCATTTTCTTTTGCTTCTGTAATTCGAACGTCAGGTTCATCGTCTTCAATTTCAACTTCAAAGTCAGTATCGTGGTCACTGATTTCACAAAATTCATCATCCACATCGTCTTTGTCACTAAAATCACTTTCGCATTCTTCGTACCATTTTAAACATGTTTCTTCAAAAGCAGGGTCCAATGCATTTATATATTTCACCCTTTTAGATGGTCCAGGTTGATCAGCCATTGCCGTAAATAAACGTATAGGTGAACTAAAAAAGTTACACTAACGCTGTCGTGCGGTCACAGTGACCGCTTGCGAAATTCAATCCCGGTTGAAAACAAAACAAAGCCACCCACCAGCACCCGCTTGCAGCAATGTAATTAGACTGAAGTAACTTGAAGGTACTGAGACGCTGTATGCGTTGTCTTGAAGAAGCGGTAAAATAAACACCAATCAAAAGTCGATGCGGTCATGCTGACCGCACGACAGCGTTTAAGGGTTAATAATAAAAAGAGAAATAACTATTTCTAGAGATTTATATAATAATTCGGATAACAAAAACCAGTATTTGCGTATAAAGCGTTGGTACTTCTGCGTACCTTTTATTTGTACTGCTCTGTTAAATCATTTCTGTAATAGTTTTTTTTTTCTTCATATTCTGTGTTAGTAAAATATTTAAAAAGCGAACATTCTTAAGGTTGTTTGGCATCATTTGAACAAATCTTTTGGAGTGGTTGTTTGATTTTCACATGCTCTTTGAAGACTTGCCGCATCCAAACCATCACATAAATTTTTTATACGCTATCATCCAAATTCTTGCTCATGAAGGCATATATTAAGAAAATGTTATTAATTTTTATACTGGCCTCTATACTCTTTTAAATGAGTATAAGAGAATTTTGTGAAAAATACCAAATAAGATATTTTTAAAATAAATGTATAGCCACAGATGTTTCTAACATTTCTATAAAAAACTTACATGTTCTCACTTTTCTTTGTTTTTGAAATACGCACCTAACTATTGGGTGTAAAGTAGCCAAACTTTGTTTTTCTTTTGTTTTAAATTCAGTTACGCCCCCGACAGCAACTGTTTTCACTGTGTTTACATTGAGATCATAGAATAATAGTTTCTATTTTTCTATTTGATTGGTTTATATTGTTATTATGAATATTCGTAAATAGTAGTTTCTGTTATCTTAATTATTATATAAATCTCTAGAAATAGTTATTTTTCTTTTTATTATTAATGTTTGTAGATATTTGTAGGTAGTTCTATTTTTGTAATGACTAAAATTATACAAATTCATAATTGTAGAAGCCAATTTTCAAAGTCAGACTGTGTTTCGAGTATAACATACTGCGACTTTCTTTTGTTTCAAGCAAGATTGGCAACATCAGTAGAGCCGCCGAAGGAAAATATTTTTTTCACTATGTTCCCATTGAGATACCACGATAAAACTTTCCACAATTATGAAGGATTATAGTCGGCAAACACTCAATTTTTTTATTTTAATTGATTACACCGATTTTCGACAAATTAAAAAATCGTTTCTAACCAATTAGGCTCATGTTTTGTATGAATATTACAAAAAAACTTGGGCAAGTTATATATCAAATGAAAGCACATTTCATATACTTTAAACTAATGTATGTGTCATCATTTAAATAATTATCGCAAAATATGTATATTTATTTAAAGTAAAAACTACATGTTTGAGAGAAAAATGCTCGAAATTTGACAGCCTATAACTTTAAAGCCCTTAATAGTTCGAGTTCCAAAATTTGTACTTTTACATGTCTCCATATACTGATACTTATCTGTTAATTTAATTAAAATCGGTGATGTGAAGGTTCAAACGTAAGTTGATTACATCAAATGATGCTTAAAAAAGAAAACGTATCATAACCTCATTGTACATTTGCGTAAAATAAATTATATTGAAAAATTTTACGTAGAATTCATTCAAGTTTATCAACCAATTCAAATGCCGACTTTAACAGGTGCAAAAGAGATTTTAAGAAACTTACAGGATGATCATAATCCCTGAGGATGTTATCTTGTACATTAGAATAAACATTCGTATATGTATATAATTAAATAAATATTAACTATTAATAATTCTAGTAAATGTTATAAACTACATGGTTTAAGTAAAAACATACGTTTTGTTTTCCCCAGACAATCTTTATCAAAAATTTTGTTGAAAATATTTTACAATATTTACATCTTCAGCAATTTTATTTGTTTTAATGCCAAAGACAACACTATAATAATTTATTGAAATCAAATATTAAAAATTAAACTGTTCACAATACAATTTTGTGTACATAAACCATACACCTAAAAAGAGGGACTTTTAAAATTCACCATTATTAGAAGTTTTGGATTATAAAACCAAGACCAAGATTAAGAATTGCATCATCATATCTACAATTACACCTGCTGTATATTTGATAACAACCTCTTAACTATGAAATTATTAATATCATTATATTCATGTGTTAGTTTATATTAATTTCATCAAGGCAAGAAACAATTTTTTACTCTCTAAGCGTAATGTCGCATAAGTACCGCTGATGTAGCATGCGCAGAGTCAGGTCATGGTTGTGATTACTCTTCAAGTAATTGCTCATTCTTCTCAATTTTGTTTTAGAAGTTCTTGAATGACAAATGTCAAATTGTTAAATATAAAAAACAAAATGTTTACATTTACATAAATACAGTATCTTTCTAGAGGAAAAGGTGCTGGAACTCACATCTTGTTAAGCTTTTTATTAATAAAAACGATATTCGATTTTAATTTAAATGAAATTGACAGTATCAATATTATAATTTAGTTTCGGCTTAGACCCGCATCGTCATTTGGGAACTACACCCAGCTTTATCAGGTAAGGAACGACCTGTAGCTTGTCTGCCTTTACAAGCATTTGCTCTAGAAGTTTGAGCCATATTTGTTCGTAGGCCCTGCCTGCCTAAACACAAAAAACTACTAACAAATATTGCTCAAACTTCTAGAGCAAATGCTTGTAAAGGCAGACAAGCTATAGGTCGGGCCTTACCTGATAATGCTGGGTGTAGTTCCCAAATGACAGCGCAGTCTAAGCCGAAAGTAAATTGTAATATTGACAGTTTGAGAAACCGCGAAAGCCTCAAAGAATAAATTTAAAGTACTTAAGTTAATGGAAGTTCATATTTAATTCCAAAGTTTTGTCCAATATGAAAATAGGTTCCACCACAAAAATATACTCTGTATGGAGGAAAATGTAAAGATTTCCTTAATTCCAAAGCCTTTTGCATCTCTACAACCATTAATGCAAAGCCAATATAAGTAAATGTGATAAATCATAAACAGAAATAAAATAATCACACAAGTTGAACTCACCTCTACAAGATTAGCAATACCATGAATACCTCCAAGCTGACAAATTGCCTGTCGATGGCCTTCATCAAAAGACAGCTTCATTAGGTGAGCCACCGTCTGTACAGGATGACTGTCCCCATCTGTAACAAAATATAATTTTCTAATTTCTAAGCAGTCCTATGCAATTACTAAAAAAGATAAATGTTTAAGAACTTCTCTACTACAATAAATTATAGAAATCCTGTCTAACCATTTTATCTTGTTTTGTATTTGTTATTGCATATAACGTCACTTTTAAAAGGTTCATGCTTGTAACGAAGTTTCCGGCCAGTACGCGTTTTTAAATTTATTTAGAAACTTTCCGCGTTATTGTTTCACCAGAAAGACGCTGGTAGTCGCAAACCGATGCGCGACCCCACTCCATACCCGGCCCAACATGACGCCAGAACGAGTGAGATCAGCTGGACCAGCAATATACAAATGAATGTTTGAGGAAAATTCATTAACTCTTGAGTCGAGGTCCAGAGGAAGAAGTCCAGCCCGCAAACCAGATCTTTGGAGCCGAAGACCGGAGAAGGAAGTCCAGTCTAGAAACCAGTCCGAAACCGGAAACGTTTGAGTCGAGGCCCAGAGGAAGAAGTCCAGCCTAGAAACCAGCCATTAGTCTGGGGAAACCCGCGCTTTGAACGTAGAATCCAGAAATCGCTTTCCGTTCACCCTTACTTAGACTGGGAAAACCCGCTCTTTGACAGGAGAATCCTGTAAATGATTTCCGTTCCACACTATTTTGTTAGACTGGGGCAACCCGAGCTTTCATTAAGTGGAGGCCTGCCTTTAGTTCTCCCGAACATTTAAAACGTATTAACGTATTTTCTCCTGACCTGGAAGACACCGCATTGAAAGTAGTTTAAAGAATTTACTGCGAATATCGCAACACTATTTTGTTAGACTGGGGTGACACGCGCTTTCAATTAGTGCCCGCTTTAATAATTCTAAACAACTACACAATACTGGCGAAAGCCCGAACATTTCAACAACACGCCGCGAAGACCGGCGAAGACCACTGCAACGCCGATAGAATTTCAATCATTTATTTTATTCCCGTTATAGGTAACCTGAACGAATTTCCTTTATTGCTAGGTAACGGAGAACACGAGTCCAGGGAGCTGCTACAATCAAGGATGCTGCGAGAATTCCATTATTGCGAGTAACCCCGTTTTTTCCATTGTAATAACAAATTTCGTTAGTTGTTTAGCAGCTGTGGCCTTCAACAAGCGCGCATGCTACTCAGCTGGCAGTAACCGACTTCGGCAGCGCGTCGTCCTCCGCTGACTCGCGCGGAACGTGTCCACATTGAATACATTCCAGGGCCGAACCAAGGCAGCTTTAACTTTCATTTTAGAACACCGTATTTTTGTTTTATTATTGTATATATAGATTTACATGCAGTATTCTAGTTTAAGGTAGAATTGTAAATAGGAATAAAACCCGATAAATAATTTTTATTCCCAGTAGAGCCCTGGCTCTGAGTTTACCCGGCACCAGGCCGGACTATTACATGCTTTAGTATTTAGTATTAAAAAAAGAGCAAAACCACGTTAATGCTTTTTAATTTGTAATTAGTATTAATATCTAATACCATTAGATACATAACATTTTTCTGAAGTACCTTCCAAAAGAGAATTCAAACAATACAAATTAAATGAGCATAAAATTAAATGTTATAGCAAAAAGTTAATACACTTTGTTGAATAAATTTCATATTTCTAAAACATACAAATGCCATACTAGTGAACTAGCTCTTGTAATCATTATTACAATGCCCTATAGTAATACACGAGTATTCCTCAACTAAGGGGTTGCGTTCGAATATTTCGGTAGTAAGTTGAGTTTCATGCAAATGAAGTAAATCAGCCAATTTTCAGAAACAATAACAATAACGACAAAAAACCTCACATGTATGTTGCTACTCAGTGACCAACCACATGTTCTCGTCATCAAAATAAAGTCATAGGAAAATTCAGAAAACTCTAATCTAAACTAACGTAAGTTACCCTGACCTAACCTAGAATAACTCATTTTAACTCTATTCCAATCTAGATTTATTTTAACCTAATCCAATTCAATCTACCTCGACTTAAATCGAAAGTAACTCCCACTATCTAATATAATTTTTTACTAATCTAACTCACTGTAGTGAATACTTGCCAAAAACCCAAGACATTAATACTACGATTTCAATTTCAGGAAGATCCTTTACTTTACTAGAGTATTACGCTCAGTAACTCTTTTCATTTCAATTTTATTTTTACTCAGATGATATTACTCACAATTTTAAATCATAATTCATTATTTTCCTTGCACTCACATGAGTGAAATCCACTAGTAAAATTTATTTTCTGAATTTTATATTACAGAACGGAAGAAATACACTTACGCAAATCAAATTATTGCCCGACTATAAAACAGTGCTTTGTAATAAAACTGCTACATACCTTCGGAAGATGGTAACATTGTAAGATCAACATCAGTCCTATTAAGTAAATGAGCCAGGTAGGCTCTCGTTTGCTCCAGGAGCTTCAGTACTCGTGTCTCTCGTTTCCTTAATTTTTCGTCAGGATTTGAATGTATGAGATTATGAAGTGCCTGTGCTGCTTTCTTGCGGGTATCAGCCTCCCTATCTGACTGTACCAGTTGCACCAGCAAAGGAATGCAACCTAACAATCACATTAACACTGTAGAACATCAAAAATCTAAAAAACAAATGTACAAACCTGACTGTCTCATAGCAAGGCAACTCTCAGGGCTGGTACTCAGTGCAAGCAATGTTTCGCCCATATCCGCATGCTCTTGCCCACCCAACATTGACAACAAACTGTACACCATATCCACCTTGGCCTCTAGTTGCTGGGAAGACCGTCGTGATCTGTCGGGACTACTTAAAACCCTGTCTAATGGGGCGCCGCCTGAGCTGGAAGCGAAACTCATCACACTTGTCATCTCCTAAAATTAGAAAGTAACTTCTATGAGTTGTCTGTTGTAACTTGGTGTGCGTTTGTGGAGAAGACAAATTACCGGGGAAAGTTAAATGGGCAAAAGTTAAATCTTCTAAAGTTTTAAAAATAAAATATTTTATGTTAGTTTAGACAAGGTTGTAGTTCCATTAGATTCAGTTAGATTTGATTAGGTTATATAATCTTTAATTAGATTACAGTAGGGTTTTCGTTAATATCAAATCAAGAACTGCTATGTTAAAGATAAGTTGGGTTATGTTAAGTTGCGTTTAAGTTAGGTTATATTAAAGTTAGGTTAGATTAAAGTTAGCTTAGATTAAAATTGGGTTAGATTAAAGTTAGGTTAGATTAAAGTTGGGTTAGAGTAAAGTTCAGAATTGATAATGATCAAGTGTTTACATTCTATTTTGCGAACGACCCGATTATCATGGCTGAAGATGGTTATGATATAGACTACATGCTATGGAAACTGGATGACGAATATAAGAAGTGAGGATTGACGATAAATACCTCAAAAACTGAATATCTAGTCGTTGGAGGAGTAGGAAAAGATTTACAGCTAAACCACCAACCAATAAAAAAACACCAATTGTTACAAATACTCGGCCTAAAAATAACAGAAAACGGTAAAAGCGAGGAAGAAATAAAAAGTAGAGTGGGGCAAGGCAGAACAGTAATAAAGCAACTGAACCGTTTATTGTGGAGTCAGCAAATAATGAAGAAAACTAAAATCATGGTGTATAAAACAATAGTGGAAAGCATCAGTACTTACGGTTCCGAATTGTGGGAAATTAACAAGAAAAATATTTCTACATAGACTAACGGCTATTGAAATGGATTACTGAAAGAGAAGCGGCGGAATTACAAGACAGGACAGAGTGCGAAACGCATATATACGTGTATATATATAGATTCAAGTTAGGTTAGATTAAAGTTAGGTTAAATTACAGTTAGGTTAGAGTAAAGTTAGCTTAGATTAAAGTTAGGTTAGATTAAAGTTAGGTTACGTTAAAGTTAGGTTAGGTTAAAGTTAGTTTAGGTTAAAGTTATGTTAGCTTAATGATAGGTTGGATGAAAGTAGTTAAGAATCACTAAGTATGTCAGTAATACATGAAGCCAAGTTAGGTTTTCTTACGTTATATAAACTTAACTTAACCATTCAAAATTAGGGAAGATTCCAATTAAGTTATAATGTGATAAAAGTAATACGTTGACATAGAAAAGTTAGGTTAGACTAAAATAAAGTTACAGTGCATTGTTAGATGTATTAAAGTTAGATCAGGTAAGATAGGTTATGGGAAGTTAGAGTCAAATCAGATTAATGTTAGGTCAGATTAAAGTTAGATTACGTTAAGTTAGATTCGGCTAAAGTGAGGCCAATTAAAATAGAATTAAATGAAGCTAAGTTCGGTTATGTTTACTTAGAATATATTAAGTTAGGTTACGCTAAGTTAGGTTAAAACTAGGTCAAGTCAGGTCAAGTTACGATAAAGGTGGGTTAGGATATGTTAAGCAAAGTGCGGGGTTAAATTAGGTTAAGTTTCGTTAGGACAAAATCAGGTCACGTTAAGATAGATTACATTAGGTTAAGCTATGTGAAATTCAACTCAGATGCATTACAGTCTGCAGGTTAAAGTTAGATTACATTAAATTAAATGAAAATAAGTTAGGTTAAGTTGGGTTAGGTTAAATTATGTTGGGACCGCGGTGGTCGAGTGCGAGAACGCATTGACCACTCGAGGTCACAGTAAATGCAGTCCCTCCGGTGGGGCGATCGAATCCCGACTGGGACGACCGCATTTGCTTAGTTAAGTTTAGGGTGTATGTTGCATGAATGTTTAGTACGCAAGGGACGCCCGCACCCCCCTGAAGTAATGCGAAAGCGGTTCCGGGGGGGGAAACAGTATGAATGAGTGAGAAAAAAAAAAAAAGGTTATATTATGTTAAGGTATAGATCTGTAGGTTAAGATATATTACGTTATGCTGAGATAGATTAGGTTAGGTTAAGTATATTTCTAGACTTAATTAAAGTTACAAGAGATTACATTAAACCATATTGAACTATGATAAGATAATAGTATATTATTATAAGAGTTTCATAAGAGGGCCTTTTGAAGCACGCGTGGGTTTGGGGCACGACCAGCGTAGCGAGGAGTGCTCCAATAGAACAAGTGCTACAATGCCCCTTATGAAACGAGTATAATATACTATTTTATCTACTTTGAGTTACTGATTAGGTAGAAATTCAAAATTTCTGATATTAAAGAGTTCGCATTACACAATCTAGGGATTTTTGGGCGTAACGTTGGCGAATTGTCAAGTGACATTTGACAGTCGCCATCTAACGGGCAAAGTATCAATTTCGTTGTTCTGACATTTGAATTAGGTTAAATTTGAAAAATTTAAATAACTTGAAAAATTGTTTAATTAATTCGTTAAAAGTTAAGTTTAAGTTATATTTGATTGTAGTAAATTTAATAAATACAGTTCAAAGTTTGTGGTTATGTATTTGACATCTGACGTTTGCCGTTTTATGATCAAAGTGAAAGCAAATGTCACCAATCTTAAAAACCAAATAGTTACCAAAAACAGTTTAATAATAGCCTGTATTATTCAACTGTTTTCGGTATCATAATGGACCTATTATTAGTTCAAAGTAGATAAAGTAAAGTTAAACCACTGTTTTCTAGATAACTTTCTTAAGATAATAAATACAGTACTTAATTAAATTTTCCTCGACAGAAAACGCGTCAGAAAAAAACATTACAAAGATACTTGTACAAATAATGTATTGTCAATAAAAAGTAAAAGAGGTCACAGACCATCACTAGATAGTATGTCATTTCTGCTATTAACCTGGATAAAATAAATTCAACTGTATCTTCTGGTAAAATACTTTTCATTATTCATGTTATATTTTCAAGTGTAACAAAAGGTCAACTGCTATTTAAAGAGACATTAGCACCCATTAAAAATATAAGTAATCAAGAATTCAACTGGCTAGTAATAAAATCATTATTCACTCTGCCGAGATGAGTTACTTACACATTAATGTAAGAAAAACAGAAAAAAAACGTCTTAATATCACGTATACAAACAACATAAAGGCCAAGCATATTCAGCTACAAAGTAAACCTATAAATACTACCTTAATCTGAAACTAATCTCACCAACTAATTCTCCTAAGGCTTCAAAGAAATGCATAAAAATAGCCAAACCAAACAGATGCTGTCCATACAACTGCTTCCGTCATTTGTAAAAATTCAAACTGCCTAATAATATCAAAGGCTTTCTCATCCAAAACCAAAATAAAACCAACCAAACTGCCAAAAAGTGGGAAGTAACTGCTGATTTCCGTCAGACAACAAGTTGCACTAACCGTGCGGCTGCAATGTTGTGCCATAGATGGTCCCAGGCTTGTTGGTTCTGAGTTCCACATGGTTCTTTCGACAGGCCACGTTCCATGATATAGCATGGACATGCCCCTGTTGGCTTGTGAAATGGGCTCGCTGCTGACCGAGAGCTGGGTGCTGTGGGCCCCGCCACACTCATCCTCGCTGCAAGTTGTATCCCCTTCGACACTATTGCTCGCGATTCTATCATACTAGAACAAAAAAAGGCTTTTAAGGATTACATACGATTATTAAATGTTCATTTGAAGGTTATGTTTGTTTTCTGTATGAATTCCCTCATATTCCATATGAAATTTAAAAAACCAATTACTTATACTTATTTTCGTCAAGATAAAAGTATAACGTAAAATCTGAATAAATATCACTCAGGAATTTTTAAATCCTCGATTCTAGAAATTAGCTCAGATATTTAAATATCTGAATTAGCGCAAGATCTTCGAAATTATTATTAATAAAATTGCCACAAATATTTTAAATTAAAATAGTTTTCAAACACATACGAGGGCCGTTTAAAAACTAAGTTTCACGATCCTAGCGCTCCGCTCAGTGAAACGGTCGAGCGACGAAATTTTGAAAGGTTAGTCTCGCAGCGATTGTGAACACTTGTGTTTGTGTAGAAATCGAATCGATTGAAGTTTAACTATTTTAGAACGTTTTACCATGGAACTGCCATAGAAAGTTGCGTCCAAATGTGAGCTTCGTGGTGTGATTCGTTTTTTGACAGGAAAAAATAAAACGGCGACTGAAATTCATCAAGAATTGTGTAGTGTATACGGTCAACAGTGTATGAGCCTGCAAATGGTAGCGCGCTGGCGTACACAATTCGTTAACGGGCGAGACCAGTTGCACGATGACGAGCGCTCAGGGCGAAAATTGAAGTGGCAGGTTCTTGCACATCCACCATACTCACCTGATCTCCCTCCGAGCGACTACCACCTGTTCCCCAAGTTGAAGGACACTTTTGGAGGCGTACGATTCAATTCAACAGAGTAAATCGAAGTCGCCGTGACTGCTTACTTCAACAAATTGGACGCATCGCACTACCGACTCGGCATTGATAAGTTGATTGTTCGCCACGAAAAATGTCTCGGACTATGTGGGGACTATTTGGCGATTATGTGGAAAAGTAATAAAATTGTCTGTACATTTCAAAAATCACCTTGTTTTGTGTTTTGACCCGCTTTTGGTAGTGTAATACGAGCGTTAAACTTAGTTTTTCAACGGCCCTCGTATATTCCAAAGTTTAGCATATTTAATCTTGACCACATTCGTTTATAATTAATGAGGAAATATTGTAAAAACATCATTAATTCTGTAGTAACATGTAAAATCAATTTTTAAGTATTTTAATTGTCATTGATATTTCAGATGAAACATATACAACAGTCAATTTAAATGAAAATATGACATTTTAAAGTAAGAAAGTATCATCTAAAATTATTGATAATTTTTTTGTATTTTATTACATACATAATATTTTTAAGTTACCTTATTGAAAGCAATTTCAAGGTGTTTTAAATTGCCGTAAATATTTAAATGAAAAATACAAGAAACATTAATTTATAATATTTACGGGTAATTTGAAATAATATCTGAAATACTAGCAGTATTATTTTATCAC